>JACEGR010004003.1:0-94473 GCA_014170235.1 Listronotus bonariensis | reverse complement strand
ACCCCGTGTTGTCGATTAAGGGTTAAAAGAGATACCCGGTATATTTTTACTAATTTGAATAGAACATATGATTCCGAGTACAATGACGACAATAAGAATAAATATTTTACAATATGTACCTATGTGTAACTAGGTCTAATAGATTGTGTAAGAAATCAATAAAAAATTTAATATTTTACCATAAAAATTAATACAATTTAAATAAAAACAATAAACACGGAATATCGTGCGAAAAATCACAGCTTTTAACAATGCAAGCTGTTACACCATCTACTGTATTATTTTAAATCAAAATATACAATAATTAAAGCCATTTCATTATTGGGTCACGAGAACAGAAAATAAACACGATAATTTAATGCTTCCAAGAACACCCTTGCGTTATTAGGACAAAGGCTTGCTAATGCATTTTACCGGCAAATATATTTACCAGGGATATTTATAATATACGAAGATTCGAAAACTAAGCGGTGAAATTTTAAATAGCTATGAACCAACTCAAGAAATCACATCTTAAAACTCTTTTTATTTATTTAGAAAAACCCTTTTTTCTAATAAAAATGTATTTATATGGACTTATCTTTAGACTACATTCATTTTAATTACATACCAACATAAGCTCCATCCAGCATCCCTATTACCACCTACAACTACTAACAATATCATAGGCAAATTGTCCCCACATACCTAGAATTAAAATAAACAATTAAAATTAAAACGTTAAATTTATAAAACATCCTAAAGTTAATTAGTCGTCGTTTTTAGACCAGAGAAATAGATAGACAAATGGCGTAAAATAAATCAATATCTACATTATATTTATTAACTGCCTCTAAAAAAAAATATTGCTTATTAAATAAAATTTTCTGAAGAAACAAACATCGACAAAATCCCTCACACAATTGGCAACCTCGTACGCGACATGGTGTCGCTATGGGGAAAAAATAAATACCTACATCGGAATAAAGACTTGTTTAAAAGTTTATTGCATACATTAATGCAAGTTATATTTACCCGAATTAAAATCACATTTTATTTTAAGTATCAGTACGCGAGTATCACGATATGCTTTTTATTTACGAAAAGGCTCATTTTAATTCTGAAAAAGCTACACGGAATTACGAAGAACATTTTCCTGATCAAAGTCACCAGAAGAACATTTGTAGATGACTTCCAGATACTTCTGAACACAGGAAGCGTAGTATCTAATTTTAAAAATCGCGGAAGACGTCGAGAGGTTGCTGTGAAAACCGAAGAAAAAATTTTGAAGTCAATTGACGAAGAATCGACACGGAGTACGAGAAGTATTGTAATTAGTAAAAACTAATACATTTTTAAACAGTTACTTTATGTAGCTAACAAATGTTGTGTTTTTTTCTTTTTGGTTGCATCACATCGCTTTAAATAAGACTGATAATCATGCATATTGGTTGTGTGTATAGACACGTATCGGTAAGTCCTGTAATTTTTTTTTTAAATTAATGTAATGTACTGGAAGCGTTATTGAATAAAAAATATTAGCCACAAAAATTGCCTAAAACTATTTAGTAATTCAAGTCATACTTTTTCAACATATATTATACTAACCTAAACAATTCGATAAATCAGTTGCGGACGTCGTGCGCTCGTATCCCTGTTGTGTTGCAACGTTGCCAAATGTTTGACAAAATGTAATTATTTACGACTTAATTTTCGAACATAATTTATTATGAACTTTTTGCTAAGAATAATGCAAGGAATCACCTCTTAAAGTTACAAACATTATTTTCGTAACACCCTGTATAACATATTATTTATAGTTCTTATAGTTTTTATATTCAGCTGCACTGAACTATATAATCACTTTATCATTAATTTGCAATGCTATTAAACATGGCCTGTTTCGGATAAACATGTAATTTATCAAATTTACGGAATGACGTTTCGGGCTTGGATTACGGATTCAAATCGAGATTTCCCGGCATTTCGTGTCCTGTTTTTGGTTTAAGACCGGCTCGATAGAATCTAGTATAATGCATTGCTCCCTCCTGCCAAGTCAAGCAGGAAAATAGATGACGTAATAATATTATATTTTATAAACAGCCCCATAGGTAGAGTGACTTTAGGATATTTAGGATATGTTACAAGTAATTTAACGTAAAGAAAAATATACCTAAATAAAAAGCGGTTATTTAAAAAGGGACATGTGCAAATTTTTAAAATAATTTTTCTATAGAAATTTTAAAATGTCTTTAATCATTTTTGTCGTTGCACATAGACTTCTCCACAAGAAATTAACGCACAAGCCCATTTTTCCCATACGCTTCAATACAAAAATGCTTAAATATAAATGATCATGTTATATCAAGGCAATATATATATATATATATATATATATATATATATATATATATATATATATATATATAATAAAAAGGGTATAAAAAATATGTAGTGTTTAACCAATCGAAGGGCTAATAGTAATAACGCGATAAGCCACACAGCCACAGATATCTGTTTTATTCATTTTTATTTGTACCTACAAAATATATAACTCCGTATAAGAATAAGTCCGTCAATTATATTTAAAGTTTTAGTTACCAATTATTAAAATATTAGTAATTATGAAAATTTAAAATTATCATTTTTTAATTTTTTTTATAGACGAAGGTAGTCAAAACTAATATTAGAAAATTTTAAGAATTTTTGTTAAAATTAATATAATGATTAAAATACTTATGTTCAAAAGTAGATTTTATTATACAATTTTAAAAGTCATGTTATTAATTAGTTAATAAATACTAGTCTGACTTAAATCTAGTTTTAACAATATACTTATTTCATAACATAACTAAAATTATATTATCAGAATAAAGATTTAACATTTTATGTAAATATAAATATGAGCATTAATTTATTGATTTTTGCCTTAGAAGTCGTAACACTTGAAAAAGAAGAAATAGAAAAGCAACCATTATGGACAGAAAAGTCTCCAACAGAAAAAAGTTTTGAAAATGATATAGAAAAAGATTTGCCCGAGCCTATATATATATATATATATATATATATATATATATATATATATATATATATATATATATATATATATATATATATATATATATATATATGTAAAGGAAAAGTGAAGCTATTACTTTGGCGTAACCGTTGTTAGTTACTGTTAACATTGCATCTTACAGGATAATTAAAAATTTTGGCAAAAATTAACAATCTTTAATATCTCTGTATGATGTGCTGTTATAGGAAAGTAATCAAATTTGTGTTGATAAATTATCAGAAATTAGTAGGGATTTAACTTTAGTGAAAATTAAATTCCTATTTTTTAAAATAATGTAATTCATGGCCTTACGTACACTTATACTTATTATACCGGGCGATGCATCGCCGAGCGGGACATAGAAATCCCATGTAATTTTTAATGGGGTGAATTATTGGCTCCCCTAATTATTTTAAAGAAAAATTCTATCAAAGTTTATTGAAGAGCATGCAAATCTACGTCCATGGTAAAAACTTTAGATTTTTCGGTTAACCCGTTTGCTAGTTAAATGCTAATATATTTTTAAAAATTGTTACATTATTATCGCCTCATATTTATGAACAACAATAAAAATACCAGTTAGCGTGATATAACGTTGTCATTTTCAAATTTAGTGCTTTATTGTTATCAAAAAATCGTAGAGCGAAAAGATTAACTATGAGTTATACTACTGAAGAAAAAGTATTGATGATTAAATGGTACTATCAAGGAAATAGTTACCAAAAGATGTCAGACATGTTCGCTGCTCAGTATCCGAATAGACCGACACCCGGAAAATCAACAGTCGATAGAACTATCAAAAAATTTGAGACCAAAGGCACAGTGATAAATAACTGCAGATGTGAAGCTAGGGAGTATCAAAGAAAAGAAAATGTAAGAGATGATAGAGACTTGGAAATTTTATTGCACGTGGAAGAAAATGAAGGGAAGACGAGGACAAGGAAACTTCAGGATATCATGGGAAAAGATCAATCAACAGTGCTTCGGAGTTTAAAAGGCATAAATACATTTTATACAAATATGAAAGACATCAAGAGCTAAGGGATGGGGATGAAATACGACGGCAGAAATATTATTTTGACATGATGGAAAGGGCAAACATGGACAGATATTTTTAAGAAATATTTGTTTTACTGATGAGTGCACATTTACGTTAAACAATAAACCCAATCATCAAAATTACCGATACTGAAGCAAAGAAAACCAAAACAGATTTGTCGAAACGAGGACGCAATATCCACAGAAAGTAAATGTTTGGGCGGGGATTTTCCGACAACATATTATTGGACCATTTTTTCTTAATCAAAATTTGAATGCAGAATTTTATTTGGAACTACTCGCTTTAAATGATGCATCCAGGGAAAATCAGGAAACTTGGTACCAAATGGATGGCTGCCCGGAACATAATACCCTGGCTGTTCGGGAATATTTACACAATGCTTATAATGGAAATGTTATTGGCCTACATCACACCATAAATTGGTCAGCCAGGTCTCCTGATATTTCGCCCAATGACTTCTTTCTCTGGGGACATTTAAAAAGCATGATATACAAGGACAAAAATTACTCTAATCTAGATGAGTTAAAAAATGCTATTTCTGCAGAATGCAATAAAATTTCAATTTACCAGTTAGCCAATGTAAGAAGACAATTTTATGAACGTCTGGGTTATTGTTTAGCAGTCAATGGAGAAATATTTGAAAATTTTCTTAAATCTTAAGTTTATTTCCAACATATAAATTATTGTAATAATATTAATAATTTATTGAAGCATGTAAATATTATAAATGTCATAAGTTCTTGAAATTTGTTACTCTAGTTTAGTTTAACTTAACTTAATTCGTTTGTATAAATACAAGTTTAATCTTTTCACTGTACAATTTTTGAAAATAATAAAGTAGTAAATTTCAAAATGACAACGTTATGTCACGCTAACTGGTATTTTTATTGTTGTTCATAAATATGAGGCGATAATAATGTTACAATTTTTAAAAATATATTAGCATCTAACTAGCCAACGGGTTAACCGAAAAATCTAAAGTTTTTACCATGGACGTAGATTTGCATGCTCTTCAATAGAATTTTTCTCTATAATAATTAGGTGAGCCAATAATTGACCCCATTAAAAATTACATGGGATTTCCTATGTCCCGCCCGGCGATGCATCACCCGGTATAGTGTTTTGGCCGTTTGGCGCGTAACGACACGCGCACTTTGAAACTAATTTATCAAATTAAAAATACATTATTTAAGTTATACATATTATACCCCAAATTATTTGTCTTGAATCGTACAATTTAAATATGTAACTTGCTTTGCTATAATGTAAACTTTTAGTAGCTAAAAAACCATATACACAAAATATATACCTTTTTTATTTAAAAATATCTGTATATAATTGTTATAACTTTGCTATAAATAATATTTTGATTAAAAAATAGGCTTGGTTTTGAAGCTGCCAATTTTCCCTTTAATTTAAGCTATTACAGAGTTACTTTACCCAAAATCAAGCCGAGTTATAAGTGAAAATTTGCCTAAATGCTGTAATTTTTTGCAAATGCAATTTATTTCCACTAATTTTGCCATATTTTCGTTTTTAACAATCAGATCATTGTCCTAAAACGTTATTTTGTGTTTTTTTTAAAGGAAAAAATTATTTGTTTATAACAAATTCCCGTCACCGACAAAAAAACAAGTTTGAAATCGAATTCAGCAAAGTCCATAGGAATACACTCTGAAATTCAGTGGACACTGATCGGCCACGAAAGAACCCTGGCCCCCAGACTACGTAGTTTCACCATTTTAGACAAACACAAAGTAATATTTGTAAGTAAAAAAATAATTAAGTGTTGCGTTTACGCAACGCGCTGGTCCAAAAATGGATTATACAATTATTTAACAAATCTTTTCGTTAACGATGTCAATGACTAGCCAATTTACCTTATCATTTAACATTATATGAATTTAGTAATAAAAATTATACCCATTGAATAATATACATAATAATAAGAATAAATTGCTGTTTACGGATTTATCATTTTATACATAACTGGGTCGATACGTTTTTGTTCAGGTTTACTTGTGCAATCAATATTTTAACCTTATTGTAAATTCATATTTTAAAGCCACAAATCATGAACCAGGTCAGTTTTAAGCAAAATAAAACAAGACATTGACTTTAAGACTACGTATTTATTTACTTTTTTTAAACCTAATGTTTTTAAGCTGGAAAATAATCTGGAATTGTTTTATTCACATTATAAAAAAAAATATTCATTGGTCCCACGGCTGAAAACTAATAAAATAGAAAATTTTACTCCGATTTGTAAGTTAGCGAGTTAGTAAAGCACTTTTTTTTAAAACAAAATTTAAAAAAAAATGGAAAAAATATATATAAAGAATTAAACTTTATACCAAAATTTAAAAATTGGGCTATAAAGTAAATAAATAATAGTTTTAAAAAACTAAAAAACACGCTTTTATATGCAACCGAACTAAAAATTAGAAAATAATTTTTCATTACAAAAAGTTTGTCACTTCAGAGTAAAAAGCGTGGGGTGCATTTTACTATTTTTTCATAACTTTTCCCTCATAGATATTTGCAAATAGAATAATTATAACATTTAATATATTAAGCACCCCACGCTTTTATTCTGAAGTGACAAACTCTTTGTAATGAAAAATTATGTTCTAATTTTTAGTTCGGTTGCATATAAAAGCGTGTTTTGTTAGTTTTATTAAACTATTATTTATTTTTCATTTTTTAGTTCGATATATCAATTAGTTTTTTAAAAATAAATGCTCCAGTTTATCACTAAAAAATTCCTTCGCCATTTTGTCAAGAGACACAGAGGATCTGTAAAGGAATTTATTTATCCTGGCGGTCCTAATCAGGATAACGGGATACTGTTTTTAAATTATTGCATTGTCATCGGTCCTTGATACGTGTGCAAAGTTTCAAAGAAATTGAATCGCTGGAAGTTGGTAAAAATTAGGCTCAAAGATTCCGTTACATAGATAGATAGATAGTTACAACCCAAGCTAATAAAAGCGTGTTAAAAAAATGATATAGTCATTTTTTACGTTATCTATACGCATTAATTTAATACTCGAGACGAGGGAACAAATTAAAAGAACTCTTTAATGTGTTTAATTTTCGTTTAAATTTTTTTCTTTCCTAACCAGGCCTTTCGTTTCATGTGTAATTTGGAAAAAAGTAACAGAACCCTTTTTGTCTTTAACGCCTTAAACTTTCAAGTTTGACATAAAGTTAAATACATTTTTACTTTAAAAAATTGGTTCATTTTTAAAGATAAAAGAACTTGACTTTTGAGCATTTTTTGTTTTTTTTTTGTAACTCGCCCGGAGACCCGTAAAAATTATTTCCGGTCGAGTATCGTACATATTTTTTTTAATTGACCGGAAAAAAAAAACTGTAAATTTTTAGTGTTATATTTAAACGACAATAAGGCAAGGCTGCTTCAATTATTTCATCTGGATTTTCCATGTCTGACTCCATTTTGGCAAAATGATGCTTTCTTTACTTTACAATATCTTGAACTGTCAAATAGTAACAATTGAACTCTGACAATTTTTGTCATGGGTAACAGGATTTTTGATATCAAGAACAGGAAAGTAAATGAGAGACCGGAAAGTAAACTAGGGACCGGAAAGTAAATTAGTATTGTAAAATAGCATTTTCCGCTTAAAAAATTGAGTGGAAAATTCAATTTTCCGGTCAATTAAAAAAGATAGTTAAAAACCAATTTTCTTAATATTTTTGATTTGGGAACCAAATGCCCAATTTCTAATACCACTAGGAAAACCTGTAAGACATACACTACAACTTTAGCGAGAGGCTTTAGTTAGAACTAAAGTTGCAGTAGAACAGGTAATTAAACTAAATCCGAATTAAAGTTAGCCAGTTGCAGTTTAAGCTAGACATAAAACTAAAATATATCTACATATATACGTAAAGAACATATTATACTTATTTCTTTGATTTTTTCCTAAAGCTAGTGCTTTTTCTAAGCTTTTAATACGAACAAGTAATCTTAACTTTAATTTTTACTGTGCAAGGACAGAATAGTTCTTCAAAGTATAGTAAGAACATTTTAAAAGAGCAAATTCGGTACCCTTTGAAAATAATACAAAAAAACATAAAAAAGGCCGCCTGCATTCGGAATATTTTATACAAAGGCGCCGCTATCCTTTACAGCCACGCGCCAATATACTATGGGATAGAAATCTGTTACTTTGGCCAAAAAGCAACTTTGAAATTTTAATGGCTCATGCTGTGTATTTCAAAGTAGATACTTCAAACTACATGTACGCAAAATTATAAAAGGATATGACGACTTCTATTGGGGTAATAAGAAACTTAAAAATGTATTTTAAGTAAACATAATTATACAACATTTAATCTTCTTAGTTTATTATTACCCTTGATTACTAAAAAAAGTAAAAGAGTTTAAATAATAAGAGCTATTGTTGTGTTTCCGATGCAGTCTCGCGAAGTCTCGCTACTTTTGTCAAAGAATTTTTACCTTTTTCTTTATCAGTTTTTGTTTTTACAATTGCCTTCCTACTTTTTGCTACTTCTGAGTGTAAGGACAGATACAAGATTTTTATAATTTACAAGGTTTTAAAATTTAATATGTTTTGTCCTACACTGTATATCCTAAAAGATAAAAGCGTTCTGATGAAAGATATGAATTCTACAGAACTACCCAACAAAACAGTGTTATTATTTATTTTATACGTTAAAAAATAAAAAAGTTGGGAAGATGTATCTCTATTACGCTTCTAAGAATACTTTAAAATTATTTTTAGATTTGGATGGTCATATTTCCGAAACTAATTGAGATAGACACATCAAATTTAGTATTTTTCTAAAGCATTTTAAAAGATTTTTTGGTGGTGATATAATATTCAAGGTATTTCATTTAAAAAAATCATACCTATTGTCGTACCCTGTATATCATATGAGATAATAATCATCGGATTACTGATTAGAATACTACCAAATTAACCAAACAAGCTGACATTTTAGTTTATTTTATACAATAAAAAATAATAATGTTAAGTGGGGTGTAAATTTATAATAACATATAATAAGTTTTAGGTTTCCAAAAAGCATTTGTAATAAGTTATAATATTTTTCCAGTAAAAAGCACCTCATTTTAAGTTAGATGGGTAAGTTTCAGAGTTTTGTCCAAAAAAATTAATTTCTATCCCATAGTGCGATGACCACCTGCATCAACCGGCATATCATCATAAAGAAATATAGCAAAGGCGGCCGCGAAGACAAGCATGCGGATTTATTTGCTTTAAACTTTTTGTGATTTTTTTTTCTTATCAAAGAGCACCGAATTTACATTTTTAAACTGTTCCTTCTATATATAAAATTATTAATTTTGTTAAAATGGTTAATAAACTTTTTTATTTTATTTTGGAGAAAACCAAAATATCATTTTGTTTAAACAGATTACCCTTCTACTTTTGCGTAAAATTAGTACATCTTTGTAGGTACGGAGCTTTAAAAAGATGGCTTTAATATTTTGCAGTGCAAACAATTTTCATAAAAACTAGGTGTAAATTTTAGGCAACTTTAAACAATAGTGCACGAGACACTCAATCATGTTATTACTTTTTAACATACTCTAAAATGCAGTCCAAGAGTTTTAAAGAGATAATAAAATTTAAAAAAATGACAACAATAGTTTGTTAATAAAGGTGCAATGCGCTGGGGCACGGACTACTGAGACAAGCCTTCTTACAAATTCTGAATACGGGCTTGCAGAAAACCTTTATACGAATCCAAAGAATACATAATATATCCATAAAGATTTCCAGCCTATCCAGAAATTTTAGTACTCACCCTGACCACCTACCCTTAAACCGACGATATAGTAGCTACTCCTACATACGATGGCATCGGACGGACGCGGACGGTACAAAACTGAAATAAATAATGGTTTAAAAAATCTAAAAAAACACGCTTTTATATGCAACCGAACTAAAAATTAGAAAATAATTTTTCATAACAAAGAGTTTGTGTTACAGTAATAAAAGGTTAAACAATGAATCATAATTATATACCTCAAAATAGAATTATAATAAAATTTAAGATAATAACAGAATAATACACTTCAGAGTAAAAAGCGTGGGGTGCATTTTACTATTTTTCATATCTTTTCCCTCGTAGATATTTACAAATGAAATAATTATAACATTTAATATATTAAGCCCCCACGCTTTTATTCTGAAGTGAATTATTCTGTTATTATCTTAAATTTTATTATAATTCTATTTTAGTATATAACTATGATTCATTGTTTGACCTTTATTACTGTAATACAAACTCTTTGTAATGAAATATTTTCTAGTCTGGATTCGGTACATATAAAGCTGGTTTTAGTTTTTAAACTATTATTTATTTTCATTTACAGTTCGATATATCAATTAGTTTTCTGCGGACATGTTATATTGAAATGTTTCACGAACTATTTCGTAATCTAATCATTTAATTTAAAGCTTCACTGTTGCATGGGGTTTCAGAACGCAACTACTCCGAACAAGTTTCTGTCAGCCTTATGCTGAGAGTACGTCCGAAACTGCACACATGCGCAGATCGCGCACTAGCTCTTTCTCTGTTACTCTCCTACAGAAAATCTATAAAGGAATTTATTTATCCTGGCGATCCTAATCAGGATAACGGGATATTGTTTGCAGATTATTGCATTGTCATGGGTCCTTGATACGTGTGCAAAGTTTCAAAGAAATCGAATCGCTGGAAGTTGGTGAAAATTAAGCTTAAAGATTCTGTTACATACATACATACATACATACATACATACAACCCAAGCTAATAAAAGCGTGTTAAAAACAATAAGATTAATCATCTTTTTTATGTATAATATTTAATTGAAGATTTATAGATGTCATAAATGAAACCAATAAAATATTTCTACAAAAAACTTTTACTATAAATAACTTAAAGATCTAATCTAATCATTTAATTTAAAGCTTCATCTGTTGCATGGGGTTTCAGAACGCAACTACTCCGAACAAGTTTCTGTCAGCCTTATGCTGAGAGTACGTCGAAACTGCACACATGCGCAGATCGCGCACTAGCTCTTTCTCTGTTACTCTCCTACAGAAAATCTATAAAGGAATTTATTTATCCTGGCGATCCTAATCAGGATAACGGGATATTGTTTGCAGATTATTGCATTTTCCATGGGTCCTTGATACGTGTGCAAAGTTTCAAAGAAATCGAATCGCTGGAAGTTGGTGAAAATTAAGCTTAAAGATTCTGTTACATACATACATACATACATACATACATACAACCCAAGCTAATAAAAGCGTGTTAAAAACAATAAGATTAATCATCTTTTTTATGTATAATATTTAATTGAAGATTTATAGATGTCATAAATGAAACCAATAAAATATTTCTACAAAAAACTTTTACTATAAATAACTTAAAGATGTTCGAACAATTTAGGAAAAAATGTACTTAGTGACTTTTATCTTTAAATCGACGATATCTTTATGTTAATGCCTTATTTTTGCAAGTATGTGGCAATCTTAATGCCTGATGATAAAATACTTAATAATTCTAGGTATTCTTGTTCATTAAAAGAATTATACAATTTTAATTTGCGGAAATAGCATTATTCATAATGCTACATTTTACGACCTTTTGTGCTGGTACATAATCTTTTAATGTCCAAGTTATTAGTATTTTTTAATCTTGTGATAGTGATATTGATACCTAAAAAATACTTATATACAATAACCTGATAATTTGAAATAGTTTTTTTGTTACTTAACTTAACTTATTAGAAACATACAGAGTGTATTGGAATTTGGCATTTTCTAAAAATAATTATATGTCCAGTAACTCTACCGATAAACTTTAAGGGTGGATCTACGTACAATTAAAGTTAAAAAAAACTTTATATGAATATAGGCTTACTCACCGAAATTTACGAAAGACCTTCTGAATTACAACCGGAAGGCAGTAAGAATAATAGTGGGTCAATTAACAGGTCATTGCAGACTGAATAAACACCTGGAAATCATAGGCCTGGTAGAAGGAAACCTATGCAGGTTCTGCCAGGAGAAGGAAGAACTCGCAGAACATGTATGGTGCTTCTGTGAAGCCCTTTGTCGTCTGCGGTTTGCAAAGCTGGGTGAAGAAAAACCTAAAGCGGCAAGATTTACCAAGGAGCCGGTTTCAAGCTTGTGGAGTCTGATTAAAAAGACCGGCTTGGACAGCGTGCTCTAACCTATGGACGGAGGACACACAATAAACCTGAGCAGGTTGCAGTGATAGAGGATATACAATCCACCTCCTAATCTAATCTAGTGATATTGAGACCTAAAAAAAACCTATGTACAATAACCTGATAATTTGGAATAGTTTTTTTTGTATTAACTTAACTTATTAGTAACATACAGAGTGTATTGAAATTTGTCATTTTCTAAAAATAATTATACAGGGTGTCCAGTAACTCTACGGATAAACTTAAAAGGGTGGATCTATGTAAAATAAAAGTTTTAAAAAAACTTTATATAAATATATGTCCTAATTGTCTTAGTGTTTGAACTACTTACTATTAACTTAATACAATGTGCCCTAAAATAAATTTAAATAATATGTGTATGTATTTTTCTGTTGCAGGTATTTTTGTGATTTAAAATTAATTTTAAAATATGTAAAAAACGACTTCACGTATAATTAAATTCGTTAAATTTGACAAAAAAGCAATTACAACTATTAACTTGGTGATTACGTAATAATTACGATAATAATTTATTAAAACGTCTTTGAAAACCTGCAACATTTTAGAAACCCGTTATTTTTATTTTATTTTAGGTGTAATTTAATAAAAAGAAACTCATATTATTTTGTAACATTAAAAGATTTTTATAATTAATTAATTACGTTTTTATATTGTTTCATTTACAGGTTTTGTTAAAGAATTTATGACTAGCGACATTATAACATAAATAAATAATTACATAAAACATTGTAAGTTTAGTTGTTGCCAAATTTACTAAGGTTCTATTTTGATTTAAAAATCCGATTATTGCGTATCATTTTAAACTTTTGCCTAAATAATGGTATTTGTAAGCAAAAATAAGTACACCATTTTGTCAAGGCATATGTCAAAACATTTTTTTGCGTTTAATGCAAATATTACTTTTTAAATTTCATTGATAAACGATAATATTTTGTACAATAATAATGTTATATTACCATACTGATGCTTTATAGGTAATAATTTTAATATAATCTAGTATGGAAATATAAATCCTTACAACACCTACATCGCAAATAACTGATTACTGATATAAAAATTGATACGGAAAATGATAGGTTAAACATTTAATTAATAGCATCGATATTAATTCCTTTCAATTTCCGGAAACCGCGTCTTTGGTGCAATATTCCAAGAATCCTTTTTTAGGTAGTAGCATAAAGTAACATACCTACGGATAAGAGAAACCATGGCATGCTAAAATTTTCGTACCGCTTTTGCGGCAGGCTTGGCGGCAGGCTTGTCATTTTTCCAGTTTACACTTTAAATGCGTCGGTCGAAGCCTCGCCTAGTGTAACATCAGCGGTGGGGAGACACGTAAGCTTACTGAAATGACTAACTGGCGGTATTTCAACGAGAAACGAATAAAATTATATTGGGAGTTTTCGCATGACCTGTCCTTAAATCGGCTATTCCATGATAACTCTTATAATTTCCTTACTCTATGGTAGTAGTTATTTAAGAATGAATGTCCGGGTGGCAAAACCGTTGTCTAAAAAGTACTGTGAAATGCAAAAATTGCATGTTTCAGTGCTAAGATAACTTGACGGAATAGGGGTAAAGATCTAGGGGTAAACCACTAAAGAAAATTTGTACACCACAATTCCACTTTTTTATATAATTTTACCACAATTTCACAAAATTAAGACATTTGACACAATTCCATGACACTTCAACTTTAATTTTAGAAAATGATGATCTTAAGTGGCGGATCAAAGCCTCTTTTTTGCCATACAAAAATTAGGATAAAAAAGATTTTCACTTTAAAGAAATGCAAAAAAAGAAGTAAAATTAAGATTACAATAATTATAATTACACCCAATTCCACCACAATTTCACAACAATTTCAAAACAATTCCACTTAACTTTCTCGAATTCCACGCAAATCCACATATTTCCTCCTTAGTGGTTTACCCCTCAGTAAAGAAAGGCGTAAACATCTAATAGCCCGACAGTCACGGTACTGTGCTATTCAGGCATAAGCCTTCGTGGTATGTCACAAAGATAAAAAATAAAATAAAAACGTGTTAAAAAGTTTAAAAACGTTGGAATAAAATACAAAGGTATTTGTTAAATTGAATTTTATTTTTTTAGTTTAAATCTCAATAAAAATAAAAAGATAAAAACTTGTTACTTTAGTGGTTTACTGCTGCATAAGTGTGTTTATTTATCTTAGCACATTTGTTTTTTTTGTACCTAAAAGGATCCCGCGGTTTTCTTATGGAAAATGGCTTTCGGCTAATTTTCCTAAAATTTTATATAGAGATAGGGTATACCATGCTGATCAAAAATATCAATGGACACTACCCCCAAAAATAATTTTTGACTCTCTAAGGAGCCTCGAAACCCCCAAAAAGGAAAACACAATAGGTATAGTTGGTATTTTTCCTTGGCTACGCAGTAATAGAGACATTTTGTACCCCTTATTTTGCAATTCCGTTGTGGTTAACGTTATTCTGAGATTGCGCAGTAACGCAAACATGATCCGTTATCGTTATTAACCATAACGGACTCCTTTAATTACGGATGAATACCGAAGAGCTTATCGTTATTGTTAAACTGCGTGGTTGCCGGATTGTAGAAATTTTAATATCAATTATTTAAAAGGTTAAAATTTTAATGCCGTATTAATTAAAATATCATTTATACCTAGGCTCTAATTAGCGAAAAATCTATAGCAGTAATAAAAATCAAATAGTGTTAAGAAATTAAAACGGACTTGCACTTTTACGGATATTCTAAATCAGTAATTAATTTAGATGTTACAATCTGGCACACTTGCTTTTTATTCTACTACCAAACCTAACCTTACTTTTTGTGTTTTGCTGATACTGTATTGTTTGCATCTACTTTAAAAACGAAATCAACAGAAGTGTTTGCATATATTTAAATATAAATTTATATCTTATGACGAATAAAAGTAAATACAGATTTTTCGTTAACTTTAAAATGGGTGAACCACAGGCAAAAATAAGGTTATGTGTCGAAAGCGCAGACGCAAGATATATTTCTTAAAAGAGGCTGCAAAATATCTGTCTAAAACTGCTGCGTTATGTTTAATAACGATAACCATAAGGAGGCCAAAAAACGTCTGTTATTTTAAGGGGTGCAAAATGTCTCTAATAACCATGAGTTTGACTTGGTCACGACCTCGGTCATTTAAGGGTCAAATCATTTTTTTATTAGAAACCCTATTTTTGAGCCTAAAAATGGAAGGTTAAAAAAATACGTTTGAAAATGCCTGTCAAATCTGAAAATTATGACCTTCTAAGGTCATGGTCAAGGTCATTGTAGAAATAATTATCGTAAGGAAAACTACCATGCGAATTTTATTCTATTTATCTCTGGCTGAAAAATGGTAATAGTAGATTAGACCTTGTTCACGACTTTCCAAGTTTATTTTAAGGGTACTTATTACACTTTTTAAACTTTTTTCAATGAGAAACCCCATATCCTGTCCTAAAAATTAAAAGAAAACTTAGGTATAGGGATGCCGTTGGTTTCCCATTGAAAAAAAAGTCTTCATGCCCGATACCTTCCATATACTAACTCTGTAAATGCAGCTTTAGTGTCATATAAGACATGTAAAAGTTGCAGTACTTTTTCACTAACCCAGTATATCCAAATCCAGTAAGGTGGTCGTGTTTTTTATTGCGGAAACCCTAAAAACGTAAATTAAGGCATAAGAAGTGGTAGGATGGTAAGAATATTTATTTTATATAAGAACATTTTAAGCGTTTCCGCTCCACTACCTCCTCTTCTCTCAGGGTAAAAAGTAAAGGTAGGTAATGTAACATTACCCAATCTTTAATGGAGTACGTAGAGTCAATATTACATACATGACTGCTTGTGAAAAAAAACATTGCTTAATTCCTTATTGTATTTTTTTGTCTGTTCACTTATTTTATTATCACATTTAGATACTAATAATAACGTCTTTGGAATTTGTAACAATTAGGGATATCTGCACCATTTTTACCATTCATTACTAACAAGCTTGTTTTTTGTGAGTAGCTTTATTTTGACGAGACGACTAAAATTTATCCTTAAGGTGGGTCCAGACTTGAATATTTTAGCCCAAACAAACAGAACGAACTGAGCGCGCAGGAAAAAACAGAACGAACAGTCCAAACAAAATATCGTTGCATTCCCGCGAATATACATGATAATAAAAGATCGAATTGTTCTGAAGTATTTGTAGTGTTAGTTTGCTCTTATTTTTTTCCACAAAAAGAAGAAAGGTATTTCTGATAAAAATAAAAGGAGATAATTGCATGTAGAAGACATGCATTCTGAGAAAATAGTAGCATTTTCTTTTTAACCTCTTTATTACTACACTGCATTATTTCACTAATACTTTCCCAGGCGTCATGCTTTTTGATTTTGTTATAATACAACCCATGTTTAGGATTCCACAACACAGGGTATTTCTAATAAGTATTAATTAATTTTAAACACTTTTCGCTGTCCCACTCCATTTCAAGTTATATTGTACCTAACCTTAATTTACCTCCACACAACACAAAACAAAAAACCCGAATGGTGCGAGCAACTCGAACTTTCTAGTATCCCGTCAACTGAATAATTCGGCGAACAATAAATCCTTTTGAGCAATTTCGATTTACCGACAAGCTACGGAAAACATTTGGCGCGTTAAATTCGGCTCGGACGCAGGTCCAGAGTCTGAAAATTCTGCTCTGCGCGCTTAGTTCGTTCTGTTCGTTCGGGCTAAAATGTTCAAGTCTGGACCCACCTTTACAACAATTTTCGTTGGTGCTAGCTTACAGGGGTAGCAGGAATGTGTTGATTTGACAAACATCAAAAAATTATTACAAATAGAAATTTTCTCTGGTAATTTTCAAGATAATCATCTAAATATACCAAAAATAATTTTTACCACAAAATGTAAGGTGTCATTAAAGAATCAGAGAGAGTCATTAGGAGTCCCATACCACCAACATGTATGGTTAACGATGTCGTAAAAAATAACTACTAATCCTGTTTTTTTCCTCCTAATATTTATATAATTTAACACCCACATTGTCCTACAAATTGCGAAGTACGTCATCCTGGTTTTTTGATATTTATTAAATCAAGCAAATTATTTTCTGCTACTCCTGTATAATACCACCAATAAAAATTTTTGCAAGAAAAAAGTTGGTTGTCTCGTCAAAACGAAGCTACTCGCGAAAAATTAGCTTATTAGTAATGACTGGTAAAAAGTGGTCCAGGGATTCCTAACTTTAAAGTTGTATATTCTGATATACTCCTGATAATGGGCGTAGCCAGATATCGGCACTGGGGGAAGGTCCCCCCCTAGTCCTTGGCAAAATTAGTATCTTTTTTGTAGATGGTAAATTTATACGTAAATTTAGGGACTTTGCAACGATAAGTAAGATAAAAATGTTGGTATAAGATCGGCTCATTAGTGAGTATATCCTGAAAAAGTAGGTAATTCCAAATAATTTAGTACCACATGGGCGATAGTTTTTCTAAAACCCTATTTATAGATTAATTATGCCGTTGATCGATACTATTTAGTTAATGGATGGTTCAGAATTATTTTACTTAATGTTTTTTAACAAAACCTTTTACGAAATACTACTTCTGCGGTACTAGGTACATTGTTTGGAATAAAATGCTCTTGTAGAATATGCCAATGAGTCATCCCCCGTTTAAATTAAAAAAGTTATGACCACACATAGCATTTTGCAAACTTTAAGCCCACTTGGAGAAGTCGTAAAATACAAAATAATAATAATAACATTTTCTTGTGGCTACTTGACCTAAAATTACCTATTTAGACCTAATCATGGCACTCTAATAATTGATTTAAAAAAGTAGATAATTGAAAGCAGAAGAATTAAAATGGGACGTGTCATTGTATTCAGAATGTCACATACAATCAGAGTTGGGTCGTATTCGAATACTCAATATTCTGAATAGTATTCAGAATACATTTTGCCGGTATTCGAATAGTATTTGAATACATTTGTGTGTTTGGTATTCGGTATTCGGCAGAATACTATTTTGCACAATATTCGGGATTCTGTATTCGAATACTTTAGAAGTATTCGACGAATATTTCTTTTGAGTATTCGAATACCGGCGTTCCGAGTATTTCGAATACCGAAAAGTGTAAGCAATATCCGAATGTCATGATTTGAATAACAAAAGGGAAGAAAATAGGAAAAAAAGGTAAGGACCTTTTTTTACTCTTCAATTGTGTCATAAGTTTTGTTTAGTAGTATTCAAATCTTTTTATTCCAGTATTCGAATACCGATTCTGGGTATTCATGTATTCAAATACTTTCTTTTTCCGGTATTCGTATTCGAATACCGATTTTCAGTATTCTACCCAACTCTGCATACAATCGACGTAAGATAAAATGTATTTGTGGTTCCATTTAAAATTTAAAAGAAGCAGTTATTTCCGGTCAAACCGATGTGGTACAACACATGTGAAAATAAATTAAAAAATGCGAATTTGTGTCAAAACATTGACATAACAATTATTTTTAAAAGGTTTGAAAAACACCCCATATATTACTATTTTTTTCTTTGCTTGCGACCCCTAAACAAAATTCTGGCTACGTCCATGTTTCGAATGTATTTTTTAATACAAAAAATAATGGCACTAAAAAATTTTTTAACAACATTACTTTATTTAAAACATAATTAGGTGATATTATATTCTTTCTGTTACCCAACCTTTGTTTCGTGTCAATTTTAAAAAGAATCCTACTTTTAACCAGACGCACCAGCTTTCAAGAAAATAGCTTTTCTCATTTTTCATGTGGGCTCTTCCCCCATAAACATAAGAAAAACAAAGACCCTTGTCAAAAGTTTATCAAAATAAGGTTACTTATTTTATTATAGTGCTTTGTACGACAAATTTACAATGTGAGATAAAAAACTTAACAGAATAAAATATTTCAATTTAAAAGAATATAGATATAAAGGGTGTTACAAAATGTCGTTAAAAAATTAAAGGGCAGATTCTTCTATTGAAAATATAAAAAAATGTTCATAAAAATATGGGTCCTTAATATCCAGGATGTTAAACTTTAATATATATATATATATATATATATATATATATATATATATATATATATATATATATATATATATATATATATATATATATATATATATATAAATAAAAGGTAAAGTTCTTTGGGTATATGGCTCATCAATGACTATAAAAATTAATAAATAAAAATACCCTGTAAGAATTCGGCTACTGTGGTTGGTTGTTTAAAAATTACGGAGTCTCCAAAAGAAAATGGAATACCCCGGGCCCGACCAAGACGGTGACACGTGTTTCGTCTTCGTTAAGACTTGTCAAACCGCTTCAGGTCGCTAGACGCCTTGATGAAGACCCGACTGACTGTAAATATTCTTTCCGTCGATCAGAACTAATAAATACAGACAGCAGTGCCATCTCACCAAGAAATTCAAAAACAACCATCCATAGCATCGAGAGGTTAAAGGTGGTAGGTAAAAAGTGCGCCATCTAGTTGTATATGACGAAAGTTAAAAATGCAACATACTGCCATGCCAACAAACCATTATGGAAACTGGCCGCCCATCAGTCTGCGGGTTTGCAGAATTCGGATGAGTAGTTTTGCCAAAACCAGGTAGGTGTTTGACGAGCCGTAAGTAACAGTCATGAGAGGACTAAAAATGAAAACAAACAGGGCACTGCGGGTCAACTCTCCAATCTCATTTCACAGTGTCCAATGCATATTTACCAAGATGTCGCGCCTTTTTTTATGCGAGAGAACGTAATGCATCAAAAAATGTATTCACGACACGTCAAGACATAAAAGGTTACGACACATCAAGACACAAAACGTTACTACACATCACAACATGACACGTCAAAATAATGTGTTCTTAGCTTTATTTGGTTATATTACCTAGAAAACAGGAATCTGTTATTATTGTTCCTGTACCATATTAAAATAAATCTACGAGACGCCACTGATAACGATATAACAAATATTGTGTGCAGCTCACTGTAAACATTAAGTATCATTACCGTGTCTTATTTTTAACCCTCACTAAAGGGATAAGAACCGAGATAAAACCGATATCGATTGTTTCCAGACCATCAAAACTAGCGAAGGATATTGCGATAAACCGGAAGAGCAATATAGTTTCGGGCTGACGTGTGTATTGTGTTACACGTGTGTTCTCGTCACACAGCAAATAGAGACCAATTAGCGCGGTGCAGTGGAGAATTTGACGCAATAGATACAATTTATTGGATTACGATGGACTATAGTAGCTGACAGCGAAATTGGTTACTGCAACAAGCATTCGAAGCGGAATTAAAATTGCGGCGAGAATCATTTCGGTCAAATAAAAATAGGATTTTATTTTCTTACAATATAAATTACGCTTTTAATCCCAATGCATCATTAATTAACTTTAGAGATCTAATATAAAATAAGGTCAAACAATACTAGTTTTAATTAAATTCTTTCTTATTTCCTCATCCCGTATTTAAAATGTTATTTATTTTTTTAAATCTTTAAAATGCCTATTTCCTACGATACGAAGCCCTCGAAACCGCGATTGAAAGAGAGTTACAGAAGATTTCGCGTAGATAATGAAGACGTCGGTGGCCTCTTTACTAAACGCGCGGACCCTACTGATAAATTAAAAACTATTTTAAAGAAAACTTGCCAACCTGTAAATTGAAATACATATACTTTTGTTTTCTTTGACGTTTTGTTTAATCATAATAAAGTATAGCTCATAGCACCCCTCAATAGTGTAGCTTTCTGATTGTTAAAGATTTTTTATAATCGGTTCAGTATTTTCGAAAGTTAGCCCTTACGAACAAACACTCAAAGTAACAAACTTGATATCTATATAATATACCAGAATATACCGGGTTTTTAATTCTTCATCAATACTGACGAAACTTGGTAGGGTTGTTAGACTAACGAAAAGTCATTTTTAGGTATATATGATAGGCTTTCACAACTTCCGGTTTCACCGGAAATGACTTGAACTTTTGATTTTTAAATAGGACACCCTGTATATTTTTTTGTATCTCGGATTTTGCAGATCATTTTTAGCCAGAATGCAATATTTTAAAAGAGATTTTGGTTAAATTTTATTTATAAATTATATATTTTTATTTTTCATCTAGAGTGCCATAATCATTCTATAAACATTTCTTATACATTACTTACTTTTAGAAAAATACAGAAATTGATTTTAATCTTTTCAAACTCTTTTACTAGAGGGCTCTTTTCATTTTTTAGTTTTTTTACCCTAGCCCAAAAACCAAAATTGTCCATATCACTTTCATAATATTTCTAAATGCAGTTTTTTAAAGCGAATCCAACGATGTAAAACACTACGACACTTTACTTCATTTTCTTTAAAAGAACGACATTTATGATGTAGGTAAATGATCTTTTTGATACCGAATGGTGTACATCGCAATTCGTCGTGGTTGCCATGAAAACAGAAACTATACTTTGGCCACAATAAATTGATAATAAATACCTAGTAAGTAACTTCGGTTACGGTAGTTTAAAACCAATAACATACATTTTTATTGTGGTAACTAGGGTAACCAACTTTTTAAACCAATGAAATACATTTTTGTTCAGGTGTTTTTTAAATTTTTAGTGAACGGAGTATAATAGACTACGATGTAAAAACAATTGCTTGTGTTTCGGTAAAAGTTTAAAAAAACATTAGTTTGTAGTTTGTGTTTAGGTATCCCCAACGATCTTAAAACAGTTTTAGGTTAAACTTGGTATAAACAATAAAAAATTAGTAAAGAAGTTTAAAAATAAAAATCAATTTCGTATTTTTCTGAAAGTAATGGAATATGAGAAGTAATTTTAAAATATGTATTCATGGCACGCACTATAGATAAACAATAAAAATTAAAATAAAAAATAAAACTTGGCCAAAATGTGTCTTAAAAATATGGTTTTCCGACTAAAAATGATCTAGAGAATCAAGTCATTTCCGGTGAAACCGAAAGTGGTAAAAGTCTATTATAAACACCTAAAAATTACTTTTCGTTAGTCTAACAACCCTACCAAATTTCGTCAGTATTGATAAAGAAATAAAAAAATTGGCAGCTGAAAAGTGATCTCGTTGTCACCCGGTATTTATGACATTACAGAATATTTTTTTTATCTTTGGACAAACCACGCAGGCTAAAAGCCTAAATACTAACGTACCGTGGGTGTCTTAAGCGAGGTAAGAGGAAGTTTGTTGACACGGGACTTAAATATTTGAAGATTTGGGGGGGAAGGAAAGACATCCGCGGGCACCAGGTTCCACATTCTAGAAACTCTAGGGATAAAAGAACGAACAAAGTGGGACGTTCGGGGCCCGTCCAGTTGGACCGTATAGGGATGCATACGCGTGGCACCACGGGTTTCCCTGGTGGGAACCGTGAGTGGAGGAACTATTCTGGACAATTCTTTAGAGCAGAAGCCATGGAAGTACCTATAAAAAGAGATAAATCCCCACAGCCCGACGATGGGCAAGAGAGGGAAGCCTTTCTGTAAGGGAGGGATCATTAATGAGACGAATAGCTCTTCTTTGGATGAAATCAAGAATGCTTAGGGTTGTGGGGGCGCCATGCCCCAGATATGAGAACAATATTCCAAGGGAGGTCGGATTTGGGACACATATAAAGTGTATAAATTAGAAGGGGAAAAATAGTTTTTGGCTCGAAAGAGAAATCCAAGCTTTTTTGAAGCTACCTTGGCTATAGATACAATATGCTTATGCCAGTTAAGATTACTTTCAAATGTGACGCCCACAAGATTGAAGGTGTCTTTGCTCTGTAAAACTGGGCCGCTCATAAGTAGAGGATGAGTATTTAATGACTCTTTTCGCTACAAGTAACATGATTATTTTTGGATGCATTAAAATGGACGCCCCAATCTAATATTAAATTGATCCTGCCGATCCTGCAAAAGAGATATCTGCATCACTCTGCGTTTGTTTTCCACATCAGGTTCAGTGATGGGCTTAGGAACCTGAAAACTGGAGTGAAGGGTACTATCGTCGGCGAAACTATCTTGGCCTCGATTTAGAAAATACAGCCAGTGCAAGTTTAAAAAAACGCACCCTGTATAGGCATTTACAAAAAAGTACTTAACATTTTTAATCACTCATAAATTGTTACAAATTTAAAATTTTCAAAAACCGTTTCGTGGTATTAATCACTTTCCACCCATGGAGCCACCAAAACATGTTAAAAGACACACTAAAATCGAACAGTCGATTATCGGTGGCCTGCCCAAGAAATTTTGACTCTAAGCTTTTAGCAATTTAAATCAAAATATACAGATTATCCGAAAGTATAAAAAACACTATTTTAAAATGTCATAAAAATCAAACCAAGATTTTAATACCCACATACTTTAATTATAAAAACATAGTTGATAAAACTCCTGATTCCAAAAAAACTACTTATTTAGTGTTACAGTCCACCCTGTATTAAGAATAAAATTATTACACAACTATCAATTGCAACGTATTTAGAGAGACGAGAGTCAAAAAACATACGATTTTTTTATGAAAATGTATGAAAAATACATTTAGTTTTATCTCTAAGAACTATAATTTGTTATACTAATTATTAGTTATATTTTTAGGTAATTATTTGAATGATTATTTTTACTACTTCTAGGAATAGTAATAGAAACATTAGTGCGTAGTTTTTAAGTCAGCTTTTAGATATACAGGGTGTCCGATTATACAGGGTGGGCCATAACTGTATGAGCAATTTCAACATCCAATTATTACACACCACAAACCTTACACACACTCTATTGATGTTATTTCAACCACAAATAATAAAAACCTCCACGATCCAAAAATCATACCTTCCAACCATATATTAAGGAACAACTATTTTAAGAGGAAAAATCAAATTCGGAAGTGAATATAAAACCAAATTTATTAAAATTTAATCGGCTTAAGGGCAAATTTTATTATTCCAAAAAAATGGGGATAAATCAACGGTATGACAAAAGCACAAAGACCGAACTGAATAAAAAGTAGATATTATTTGTCTCGTTTGTGAAATTAGAATAATGCTCCACAGAGACAAAAACACAAATTCGCGTAATACTTGGCACACTCGTCTCGAAAGAAACAAATCTCCAGAGGTGCAAGCTAAACAGGGGAAAGTGTCGGGAAAATATAACAGACTATAAAAATATCCAAGGAATATTTATTCGGCGTATTTTTTAAACATTTTGTAGGCGCAAAACGTCCCTTCCTTATACATATAATAGCAAAGCTCCATGCTGTCTTACATGTCTTTATTTTAATGTCGGGGATGGGTTCTTCATGTAAAGTGGCAAGCATCATTAACTAAATATTATCCACCGACAATGTAACGTTAACATAATATTATCTAACCAAATAAGAGATGGGTAGGTGTTAAACGCTTTTAAATAATTAAACTAATTAAGAAATTTACTTAGTCCTAACTTAATTAAATTTTATGACTAATTTTTTTGAATCTTGCTTAGATTTCAAAAAAATCTACTTTATTTCAATTCCATGGCACAAATTATCATATCAAATTATAGTAATTTGTGCCATGTGTCAAAAAAAACAAAACAAAAAATGAAGGGGAAAATTCTACACCACTGTTTTTTGACCAATCAAATGCGTAGTTTTAGTTGCATTACCATGACAACACAAGTATTTATCGGACATTTTTTTCTCCTGCATGCATAGGGTACCCTGGAGCGAATTATAGTGGAATTTTTTGACATAATCATGAAATTTGTTTTAACGTCATGTCCGTCATTCACATACATAATTAAAGAAAATATTATTTTGTACTAGTTGTAGTATTTCAGACATAACATAATATAAAATAATGTAAGGTTTTAAGACCGTAAATGACAATTTTATACAACTACAGTTAGTAAAATAATATCATAAGACTGAAGTACTAGACATAAGTGAAGAGCAAACGAAAGCAAGGTATGTGTCTAAAAAAAATAAAATAAACTATTTTTACCAACTGTAATTGTCCAGTATAGTTCCTCCACTCACGGTTCCCAACAGAGAAACTCGTTATTCCGCGCGTATGCATCCCTATACGGTCCAACTGAACAGGCCCCGAACTTCCCACTTTGTTCGTTCTTTTATCCCTAGAGTTTCTAGATTATGGAACCTGCTGCCCGCGGAGGTCTTTTTCTTCTCCCCCAAATCTTCAAGTATTTAAGTCCCGTGCCAACAAACTCCCTCTTATCTCACCTAAGACACCCACGGTATGTTAGTATTTAGGCTTTTAGTCTTCGTGGTTTGTCCAAAAATTAAAAAAAAAAAATATTTTCAACTGCAATAATTGGAAAAATGGAAAATATTTATTTTATAGTAAAATATTAAAGCTCGTGTCAAAGTTACAAATAATAATTTAAAAGAATATTATTAAACACAAACTTAGTGTAAAATTTTCTTACCGAATACCACACGTGCTTAAATTATTCCGGGAATTTTTCTCGGCCACGAATATTTTAAGAAAATTCTCCCTCGCCTGCGGCTTGGGATAATTTTCAAAGTATTCGTGGCCATAAATAAATTTCCGGAATTAAATTTAGCACTAGTGGTATAACAAGTGAATATTTTTCAGATTAAAAGGGTCATATTTCCGAAACTATTAAAGATAGATATATCAAATGTAGTATTTTTGTAAAGATCTTTAAAAGACCTTTTTAATGGTGGTATAATATACAGAGTGTCCCATTTAAAAATATGAAAGTTATGTCAATATATTCTTATAACTTTATAACAGAAAAAAGCTTGATAATTCAATGTACAAGTTGGTTTTTGGATCATTTTTTAGGAAATAAAAAAGTTATAGACAGTTAAAATGTGGACAAGTTAGATTGGACGCACTGTACAAAAATTGGCACTAGTTTCGATCTCCATTCTTTTGCGGCGAAGCCCACAGCCAAGAATAATTTTAGTATTGAACTTGACTTGGCAATTTCACATTTATGTTTTTGGTAGGATATTACTACTTTTTATAAAGAAAAATAAATATAAGACAATACAATTGCCACTTACCATTTAATTTCTTTATGCTTTGTGTATTTAGTTTGTTTATTGGGGTGTCAACAAAACAAAGCACAATATTGCTTAAGTTAAATTATTGATAAATAAAAAAGAACATCTAGTGACTATAATGGGTTAAAAAGGGCTGATATTTAACCACCTCCTTTAATAATAAAAAAAATTACAAGCCATGAATAAGAAAACAAATAAAAGAAAAACTTTATTGGAATAACAAAACGGTTCATCATTGTCCTTAAAAAATAAAGAAATCTCATAAAAAAACCCGCAATGAGACTTTACCAGTCTTTTATTAAATTTAAATTAATATTCAGGACTTTATACTCCGGCTGCTTTTATGTTCGAAAGAAGTCGTAAAATGTGCGGCGGAGTACAAGTGTTTTTACCGCCAACTTTATATAAACTTCCAATTGCGAGGAAAGTTAGTAAGCGAAATCGACTTTTAAATAAAATGACTCTGAACCAATTCTAGTTTTATGGCAATTTCTCTAAAATGCTTTTATAAAACTAGCGTGGAAAATTCTCCATAAGGAAATAATAATGTAAAAATTACAAACACATAAAACTTTTATTTTTTAACATACAGTGTGTCTCAAAATTCAAAGAAAATGTATTAAAATCTTGAAAACTTTAAGATCTAGAAGGATGTTTAAGTAAGAAAAAAATTGCCATTACATTGTATAAATTATAAACTTCCAATTGCGAGGAAAGTTAGTAAGCGAAATCGACTTTTAAATAAAATGACTCTGAACCAATTCTAGTTTTATGGCAATTCCTCCAAAATGCTTTTATAAAACTAGCGTGGAAAATTCTCCATAAGGAAATATTAATGTAAAAATTACAGACACATAAAACTTTTATTTTTAACATACAGTGTGTCTCAAAATTCAAAGAAAATGTATTAAAATCTTGAAAACTTTAAGATCTAGATAGATGTTTAAGTAAGAAAAAAATTGCCATTACATTGTATAAATTATAAACTTCCAATTGCGAGGAAAGTTAGTAAGCGAAATCGACTTTTAAATAAAATGACTCTGAACCAATTTTAGTTTTATGGCAATTTCTCTAAAATGCTTTTATAAAACTAGCGTGGAAAATTCTCCATAGGGAAATATTAATATAAAAATTACAGACACATAAAACTTTTATTTTTTAACATACAGTGTGTCTAAAATTAAAAAAATGTATTAAAATCTTGAAAACTTTAAGATATAGAAGGATGTTTAAAAAAGAAAAAAATTTGCCATTTAATTGAAAATTTATTGTATAAATTATAAACTTCCAATTGCGAGGAAAGTTAGTAAGCGAAATCGACTTTTAAATAAAATGACTCTGAACCAATTCTAGTTTTATGGCAATTTCTCTAAAATGCTTTTATAAAACTAGCGTGGAAAATTTTCCATAAGGAAATATTAATGTAAAAAATTACAGACACATAAAACTTTTATTGTTTAACATACAGTGTGTCTCAAAATTCAAAGAAAATGTATTAAAATCTTAGAAACTTTAAGATATAGAAGGATGTTTAAGTAAGGAAAATTTTGCCATTTAATTGAAAATTTATTGTATAAATTATAAACTTTCAATTGCGAGGAAAGTTAGTAAGCAAAATCGACTTTTTGACTCTGAACCAATTCTAGTTTTATGGCAATTTCTCTAAAATGCTTTTATAAAACTAGCGTGGAAAATTCTCCATAAGAACATATTATTGTAAAAAATTACAGACACATAAAACTTTTCTTCTTTAACATACAGTGTGTCTAAAATTCAAAAAAATGTATTAAAATCTTGAAAACTTTAAGATATAGAAGGATGTTTAAGTAAGGAAAATGTTGCCATTTAATTGAAAATTTATTGTATAAATTATAAACTTCCAGTTGCGAGGAAAGTTAGTAAGCGAAATCGACTTTTAAATAAAATGACTCTGAACCAATTCTAGTTTTATGGCAATTTCTCTAAAATGCTTTTATAAAACTAGCGTGGAATATTCTCCATAAGGAAATATTAATGTAAAAAAATTACAGACACATAAAACTTTTATTCTTTAACATATAGTGTGTCTCAAAATGAAAAGAAAATGTATTAAACTCTTGAAAACTTTAAGATATAGAAGGATGTTTAGGTAAGGAAATATTTGCCATTTAATTGAAAATTTATTGAATAAATTATAAACTTCCAATTGCGAGGAAAGTTAATAAGCAAAATCGACTTTTAAATAAAATGACTCTGAACCAATTTTAGTTTTATGGCAATTTCTCTAAAATACCTTTATAAAACTAGCGTGGAAAATTCTCCATAAGGGAATATTAATGTAAAAATTACAGACACATAAAAATTTTATTCTTTAACATACAGTGTGTCTAAAATTCAAAAAAAATGTATTAAAATCTTGAAAACTTTAAGATATAGAAGGATGTTTAAGTAAGGAAAATTTTTTCCATTTAATTGAAAATTTTTGTATAAATTATAAACTTCCAATTGCGAGGAAAGTTAGTAAGCGTAATCGACTTTTAAATAAAATGACTCTGAACCAATTCTAGTTTTATGGCAATTTCTCTAAAATGCTTTTATAAAACTAGCGGGGAAAATTCTCCATAAGGAAATATTAATGTAAAAAATTACAGACACATAAAACTTTTATTCTTTAACATACAGTGTGTCTAAAATTGAAAAAAAATGTATTAAAATCTTAAAAAATTTTAGATATATAAGAATGTTTAAGGAAAGAAAATTTTGCCATTTAATTGAAAATTTATTGTATAAATTATAAACTTTCAATTGCGAGGAAAGTTAGTAAGCGAAATCGACTTTTTGACTCTGAACCAATTCTAGTTTTATGGCAATTTCTCTAAAAAGCTTTTATAAAACTAGCGTGGAAAATTCTCCATAAGGAAATATTAATGTAAAAATTATAGACATATAAAACTTTTATTCTTTAACATACAGTGTGTCTGAAATTAAACAAAAAATGTATTAAAATCTTTAAAACTTTAGGATATAGAAGGATATTTATTTAAGGAAAATTTTGCCATTTAATTGAAAATTTAATGTATAAATTATAAAATTACAATTATTGCGAGGAAAGTTAGTAAGTGAAATCGACTTTTAAATAAAATGACTCTGAACCAATTCTAGTTTTATGGCAATTTCTCTAAAACGCTTTTATAAAACTAGCGTGGAAAATTCTCCATAAGGAAATATTAATGAAAAAAATTACAGACACACAAAACTTTTATTTTTTTAACATACAGTGTGTCTAAAATTAAAAGAAAATGTATTAAAATCTTAAAAACTTTAATATATAGAAGGATGTTTAAGTAAGGAAAATTTTTTCCATTTAATTGAAAATTTATTGTATAAATTATAAAATTCCAGTTGCGAGGAAAGTTAGTTCTGGTTAGTCGACTTTTAAATATAATGACTCTGAACCAATTCTAGTTTTATGGCAATTTCTCTAAAATGCTTTAATAAAACTAGCGTGGAAAAATTCTCCATAAGGGAATATTAATGTAAAAATTACAGACACATAAAACTTTTATTCTTTAACATACAGTGTGTCTAAAAATGTATTAAAATCTTAAAAACTTTAAGATATAGAAGGTTATTTAAGTAAGGAAAATTTTGATGCCGTAAATAAATACAGAACCGCGCATTAAAGTAAGGTCTCGGTGAAATGGTATTTGGGAAGTATGTGACGTCAGGTGGGTACCACTAGCGTGCAAAATGTTTAATTTTCAAGAGTTTTGAAAAATTTAATCTGCCACTAGCTTATCTACGAACTCGTAGAACAACGTTGTTGTAGTAGAAGGTCTTCTTTTATTTTGCCATATTTATTCCTCGGTAAAAAAAACAGAAAAACACAAGATATTGTCGCTGATAAAAAAACTCAGCTACTTAATAAATAAAAGAAACGGTTTCACAAAATATATTTCATTTTATAATTAAAAAACGACGTTTCGGTGGCAAGTCTGCCACCGTTGTCAAGTCAAAAATGTCTTTAAATAAACTAAGAAAAAACTTAAACTATTTTGCAAAATTTCATTTCAGTTTACGATAAAAAATAATCTATTTTAATCATTTTTAATTTAAATATTAGACAACGGTGGCAGACTTGCCACCAAAACGTCGTTTTTTAATTAGAATTTTGGGTTTTTGGGGGGTTTTTCTTTTATTTTGTTTCAGGCGATCGGCCAGTTCATAGAGGTCAATAGGGCTGAACAGGGTCAGCTCGTATACCCCGGAACCGGGACCGAAGCGGTCCCATTCTTTCCAGGCGTGTACCCAACAAGAAGACCATCCAATAAATGAATCCACCTAACCAATATAGAGCATATCTCCAACTATGAAAATAATTTTTTACAAGCCTTAAAATAAAGCAAATTAGCACACACAACGGTTGTTCATTACTGTTTATAATAGATAGCATTATAATTATTGTATCGTATCCCTGCAGCCCAGTGTACTCATACTCTTTGCATACCCGTAAAGGTTTTTGTTGCAATTCTAAACAATAATTAATGATTGCGACAATATTTTGATTTTGAAACGCACATAAAAAACAGAACTGGCTGTGTTTATATAGGTTAGACCATATTTATTTCATTTTAAAAGCGATGCCGCCAAGTAAACAAAAAATGATAAAGTAAACAAATGTTTTCGAAAACACATAGCCTCTGACAGAGCCTGATTACATATTTTTAGATAAATAAATAAAAGTATTGCAAAAACACGTATCACGTACTTAAAAACATCCTCTTATTTCGTATCTGGCGTACCATAAAACCTATAACGCATGGCATAGTCGTCGGGTTGAATATTTTTTGCTGCAATAAATCTTTGTTGACAATAGGGTTTATTTGCTTTATCATTTTTGTGTACTTGGCGGCATCGCTTTCAGAATAAAATAAATATGGGTCCAACTATACCATAAATAATAAATTAACAATACAAAAAAACATTTTAAAAAACAAGCTTTTAATAAAATGTGCTAAAATTAATAAAGTTTTTTTAAGTCTTTCCATCAAGATAGTACCTCATTGCGCAGTTTGTATAATATACAACCTGTCCCAAAATTTAAGAAATCGTATATACATATTTTGTAAATTAAAAACAAAATTAATTAATTTGGATTATTTAATTTATTTGTCTACCCAGGTAAATACCACGACAAGCTTTTATATGAGATGTAGATGCACTCTTGATCAACCGAGTATCCTGGTCTGTAGCGGACGAAGATCTTGTGTGAACCATGTAATTCAATGTCTGTCGGTGTATTAGCCCGGGAAGTAGTTGTTTTGGTTCCATATGATCGTCCCACAGAGGAGTGCACTGGACAAAGCCTCTGATACTTCGAGAAGAGCTTAGCTCTTGTTACAGCTTAAAGCTTTTATATCATATAAATTGTATACTGGGGTTAAATGTTAATATAAAAAGAAAAAATATATATATTATTTCGTACATTTTAATAAAAACCTGTTCTTAAAACAGTTTTTACTTTTAATTTATTTTGAACGTTTTATTTATCGCTCACATGTAGCCCACTCTGTTCACCTCATTTAAGGTATCATTATTGCATTGTCGTTTGCCAGTTAATATCGAACAGTCTGGCTGTAATACGATTAGGCATTTGCATAGAGGACCCCAAAAACCACAGTCCACCAAAAATTTAAACGGTTTGGTGCAACGAAGCTTAACTCACATTCGTATACTCAGAAACTCGTTTCATTTGAAACCCAGTTTGAAACCCCTATTGTAGAAAAAATATAAAAATTAGATCGCCATGTGAGATTTAAGGAATATTTTTCTAATTCTTCTGTCTTACAGCTGCTAACAAGCTTGTCTAACAGCTGACGTCATTATAATGTGAATCGAAAAATAAAAGCACTTACCGCCAATGACAAAATGACATTAAAAATAATAATATTATAACCTAAAAATGGCAACTCAAGTTTTAAACAAAAATGCGCAATATCTTTAATGGCAGGTAAATTAATTCTTCACATGGTTTCCCACACATACTATTGCTATTGTTATTAGTAATTATTTAGTCAACTTTGTTTGACTTTTAACCTCAAATTCGGCTACATTTCCCCCTCCTTGCTTTTTCATCCTGTTAGACAGTGGTTAGACATCTTCCGAGGCCGCTAAAAACCGCTGTGAGCTGCTGTAAGACTGCCGTCATTGATTTGTCAAACAAATGAAAGTGCTTACACCTGCTGTGCGCAGCTAACAAAGAAAATATCCCTTTAAAGTGATATTACTATATTTTTAGCTACTCTTCGCTATTTTTGGTGTTTTACCATGCCGGACTTAGAATGACGTCACACAGCAAACCACACTGTTATTTTTAGCCACAGTGGGACATAACAAAATTACAACAGACTTCTACAAAAGTGGTGTAAAAATATTTGTAAATTTACATAATATATAGAATCAGCTAAATAAAATAACACATAGGCAATGTATCAATTAAAAAAATCTTAAAAGACAGTATTTATAACATGATTAGTGTAATATCACATACAAGGTATGTAAATTTACAAATATTTTTCACACTACTTTTGTAAAAGTTATAACTTTTTCATGTCCGACTGTAGCTAAAAATAACTTACGTAGAACGTTTGTAATTCGTACGATATTCAGTGCGTGCATTGTAAATAAAACCAAATACATACACAATTTTAGCTAAACCTGTTAAATATATACAGGGTGTTACAAATTCGAGGAGGGTGGATCTCGGGAGCGGTAGGAGATACGGAATTGGGACAAAGTTAATCATTTTTATGCTTTTGCAGCCGTTTTGAAAATATCCAGAAAGAAAATGAAATTTTGCAAAACAGTTTTTAGTTTTTTCTTAGTTTATTTAAAAACACATTATTATTGCAACTCTTACTGTTCTTTGAAATGATGTCATTTTATTTAAGATTCGACGTTTCGTCTTCGAGCCTCCATCATTACATCATTAACTTTGTTTTTTTTTAAATAGGCAGAATATTTGGTCCTAAACCTAAATAATTCGTATTTTAACCCTAAATCCAACGATATAACACGCTTTTCATTTAAGCGACTTTTCGTACCGAAAGCCATCATCATTTACTATTTCGTCATTACAAATAACGAATTTTCCCTAAACGTTTAGGAAAAATTTCAGTTCGCAGGTATATCCATTTTTTTTATGACAAACTACGATAAAGTTGATAGAGGCGTTTGATTAAATTAGGGGCTTAATTTTATTACGTATACATAATATATGTAAATTACTTTAATTCTTAGGTTGTTAATTAAATTATGAATAAATAAATAAATAAAAAGAATAATAAATAGTAAAAAAGTGAAAAAATAAATGATACTTAGCTTTAAATGGAAAGTGTCAAGATCGTTTAGAATAAAAACGTAATTTTTAATGAAAAATTAGTAAATGAATTCATTTTTTTGGATTGAAACGTCGCATAAATATAAAGTGTGATATATCGTTGGATTTAAAATTAAAATACAGTTTATTAGGTTAAAAACCAAATATTTTAAATATTTAAAAACAAAGTTAATGATGGTGGATTAAGGACGAAACTTCGGATCTTAAATTTAGTGTCATCATTTTATAGAATAGAGAAAGTGGTAATGATGATGTGTCGTTTGTGTTAAAATATTTATTTAAGTAAACCAAGAACAAAATAAAATCTTTTGCAAAATTCCGGTTTTCCGGATACCTCCGGAGCGGTTACAAATTTTTTATAATAATTGTATAAAAATGCGCATTTTGCCCCAATTTAACTAACCCTGAACTTTCATACATCTATTACAAGATGAATAAAACCTTGGAAAATGCAAGTTTTTTTGTTCTTTTAGACACTGGCTAAACGACCGCGCCGGCGGTTTTGCTCAATTTTAAGAAAAAACCGTCGTTTGGAGTTTTTTTTAATCTATGTAAAAGAAAACCGCAGAAAATTATAATTTATTTGTTATTACCGGCGGTTTTTACTTATTTTTTCGATAGAAGCCGCCGTCTGGATGTTTTGCCTATACAAAACTTTAAAAACCGCTGAATAATAGTTAAAGTTAACCTCACTTTATTATTTATTTGTCTTATTGTGTAATATTATTTTTATTATTAATCAACAAACAAAAATACAACTGGGAGAACTAAGACGGGTCCCGAGTTCAATTCCGGTAGATAAATAACTTTTTTTTCTGTTTTTTTCCTGATAATATTTTTAAACATTTTTCCTAAGTTTTGTTGTTTATTGTTCAAAATTTAATTTAAACAAATAATTTTTCACTTCCATTTTAGGTTATATCTCATTGTTGACTTTAATGCTGACGATGACGTCCTGATAAGTTATTTCTTTGTCTTTTCTGTCTGACAATATTTTTTTAATTTTGTTTTTACTGTTGTAAATTTCTGGGTTCATGTGACGAAATTTAATAGTTTTGTAATGTATCGTTTTTAATTATAGGTTCTTGGTAAAGTGGCAATTCAGCCATGAAACGTTAGAATAAATACAATAGTGGTTTTATTTGCCTGTCCCCATCCCGCTATGCTACTTCAATTTATTTTTCCAAAGGGTGCTATTAACTAAACTACAATTTTAAACAATAAAACTACAGAAAACTAGACGCTTACAGCACGCAAAAATAAATAACTATTAAGGTTAGATTAGTTTTAACTATTTTTTGGCGGTTTTAACAGCTTTTATAAGGTTGTTGAACCAGTTCCTTTTTTTAATAAATAGCGCTTTAACAAACTTATAAGTATAAAACTTTAATAAGTAATGTTTTAATTAAACAACTATTAATAAACGGATAATTTAATAGGCATTTAATATTTTTATGGTTTATACTTTAAAGACATAGAGGATTGGTCATTATGATAATATAAGCAATAAGTTAAGTCATAATAAAATGTTAAATTTTAAAGTTAAATTCTAAAGTGAAATTCCTGGGTTAATCGTTGGCTTACGCTTTGGCCAAAGCTGTGGCAAACGCCGAACAATTCGCTATAGGTTTGGTTTCGGCCAAAAATTAATTTATTGTCGAAATTTCATAAATTATTATAAACCAGAATTCTTAAAGATAAAATACATCTTGAACAGATTTATGTTTGACAGTTAAAAAGTTTAGATAGACTAGTTTAAAAGTAAAACATAAATTGACAAAAATTTAACGAGTTTTTCTGTAATTTTACCACAGAATTTTTAAACATGATTAAGCAAATTTTCCAATATTAATATACAGTGTGTAATTCAATTATAGTTATTTATTAGATAAGTGAGTTATATTACATATAAGTCACGCAAGAAAAGTTTAACTCTCGAGCCCGAAGGGCGAGAAAGGTAATTTTCTTAAGTGACTTATATGTAATAACTCACGTGTCTAATACAAAATTTTATCCAACACTTTCGTATAAATCGTTTTTAATATCGAAAATAATTTGAAAACGTCATCCATTATTTGTTACTTGTCATTGTCAACACCAGCAACAAAATTTTGTATTGTCTATAATTCACTAGTGAGCTAAAGGGTACTTTAGCTCACTAGTGACTTTATAAGTACACTTTATATCCTCAAAATCTGATTAATTATGTAGATATTATATGTAAGTGTTGGATAAATTTATTTTAGTGGTATTTACTAAATAAAAAATCACCTTTTGGACATATTATATCTTACTTAATTTTTAAAAAACAAAATTAAATCCACCCAATAACATATCCCTGGACCATACACAAAAAATGAAAAAAACACGTAATTTAGTAAAATTTGTTACTTTCAATGTTATTAATATTTTTAAGTAGGTTTTAATCCATGCCGAAAAAATTTAAAAAGTAAATAACAAAATAAAACCTTGGCTCTTGTGTGGTTCAAGGATATCTAGTTAGATGGATTTTTGTTTCAAAACGTAGTTTACAGAAAATGTAAATTATTACTCGTTTAATTTAAAGAGTATATATTAAATAAAATGCACTTAACTCAGTGGTGATTTTTGTCAGCATTTTTCCTTAGGTGCCGCTCGAGACGAAACTGGACCTAATTAATTTAATAGGTTAGGCTTAGTTGGACCTAAATATTGTAAACAACTCGTCTAAATTACAAGAAAATTAGTAAGGAATATAAAAAGTCAAATTTAACACCCTGTTTATTTTATACATTATTATTAATAGGTAGCATTGTTTATTAAGAAAATATGTTACCTTACAATGCAAAGCAAATGCAGATTTGCTAAGTTTATTCCACCGGACTCTGATGCCGGGATAAGGTATAGAACCTGTTTATTTCTAATAGTTTGTTACGAGATGTTTACTTTAACGAGATAAGTTTGGCAACTTCATAAGAATTCAGACATTCAAACATTTAGACTAGTTTAAGTGCTGAGCAGTGAGCAAAGTTTGAGCTTTTGAAAACAAGGGCACCATCTACTGGTAAACTGTAAATATGATAAAGAGTAAGTATATAAATAGGCATACTCACGATGAGAGCCTTCGGACCTACCTGAAGGTAGGTACGAAGGCAAGTCTGCGAGTAAGACCGATACTATATAGGCATACTCACAATGAGACTTGCCTTAGATCCTACCTGAAGATTAATACGAAGGCAAGTCTGCGAGTAAGACCAATACTATGAATTTGCATTGGAACGCGCCTTCAGTTCAGCATACATATGTCCGCACTTACTCGCGGACTCCCTTTAGTTCAGGTACGATCGAAAGATCCGACTGACCGTGTGTTTGCTCAAAAGGAATTAAAAAGAACTTAAGGGTCCTAGTTTGAAATTGTACAAACTCCATTTATTCTTTTTAATACATGAGCTGAGATAATAGAGAATTATTGCTTTATTAAGCCCGGGAATTATAAATACCGGCCCTATTTAAATAGTGCTTGTACTCAATTTTTAGAGTTACTGCAAATCATGTTGACAGTACCATTAACCTAAAAAAAAGGGGAAAAAATTTTAGTAGTTTCTCTTTACTGTTTTGTGTTGAAAGGTTTTTTTAATTTTAAAGTTTTGCTTTCTGTTGTTGCAGTTAATATTCTATTTTTTAAAGAATTTTTATGATTTATGGAATAAATGTAATAAAAAATAAGAAAATAGTTAGTCTACAACTCGTGTTAAGGGTTTAAGTGGTTGCCATCATTGATTTCGTTAAAAATTTAGCAATGAAGCAAAACGTGCGAAGTCAGTTTTGGTTTATTTGCAGTTCAAGTCTAAATAACGAAGAATTTACGCTTTATGGCTATATATAAAGTTTCTCGAAACACTGACTATTATCCTGCTTTGTATTATTTAGGTTGTCAGACAATGATGCCTAAAATTTTTCGTTAAATTTAATAACTAATCAGGTAATTTATGTGAAATATTCTTCGCCAAATTCAATCTAAATACCCATTTTCATCAGCTGTTTGACCGAATTGCAACACTGTGCTTCTTAATTTAAACTCCCAATTTCTGAAAAGTAGGCTTCAAAATTGTATTTCTTTTAATTATAATAAAGAAGGAAATTTTCCATTAAAAAAACGTTTAAGGATTTTTGTTAATGTAACTTAATTTTTAATTATGCTACATATTTTTAACTGTCAAAATATCAATACCTTCCTCTAGAACAAAAATTTAGGTATGTATTTAACCTGCTCAGGTCTCGGTATGCTTACCCGGACAAATATTTTACATGGTTTTTAAATAAATGACTTTAACGGCCGTATTCACCAAGCTCCAACTAACATTTATCAGATTGATAAACCTGCTAATGCCAATGCCAAAACTATAAGCTATTAGTCTGATAAGTTAGTTGGAGCTTAGTGAATGAATACCTGTTTAAGAAATCGCTGCATATATATTTAAACGGATTATATTGTATATTTATGTTATCATTATATATGTGCTGCGAGCAATTGCAGCATGTGTAGTAATGGCGCGAAATTTAAAATTCCAAATTTCAATAAAGTATTAAATTACATTTGTTACTATAATTTATTATAGTAATTATACTTTAGTATTTAAATTTTGTGTATTTAAACAGCAGTAACTAACTTTTATTTTAAAGTTAAAGCAACATAATTTTAGTTTTTTTATTTGAAAAAAAGTCGCATCCACCTTAAGGTTTTTAGCGACAATAAAATAAGCTAAGTACAATAAATTTTTCCAGTAAAAAGCACCTCATTTTAAGTTAGATTGGTAAGTTTCAGAATTTTGACCAAAAAAAAAATTAATTTCTATCCCATAGTGCGATGACCAGCTGCATCAACCGGCATATTATCATAATAGAAATATAGCAAAGGCGGCCGCGAAGACAAGCATGCCGATTTATTTGCTTTAAACTTTTTTAGGATTTTTTTCTTATCAAAGAGCACCGAATTTACATTTTTAAACTGTTTCTTCTATACCAAAAACCTTCCCGGGCCTCGAGTTTGTTTACTGCGCGAGCTCGTAAAAATCCGCAAAAGGCAACTAGGCTCTGTGTATCTAAATGTGAGATATCAATAGTGGACACCTGCTATATCTCTTATTTTAACATTTTTGTTATCCGAATATAAACAACCACCAGTTTTAGAAATGTCCTAATGTTCTGTCAACTAACTTTTAAACCAGGTAATTATCTGGCAAAACCTGATATAAATATACACTACATATCACCAGCACGCGCGTATTGTTCATTACTATTCTTTGGTCGACTTTCTCTGATGCGGGTATTGTTTTTGTTTTAATGAGTGCCACATATTATGCCTGTGGGTAGAACAAAAGTTTTTTTATATTGCAAAAATATAACTGTTTTATATAGCTGTACAGCAAAAGAATTTTAATTTCGTATAATGATAATGTCGATTTGCATATTGTATGGAAGATAAAACGGTTATTTAGCGCTAAAAATACAGTGTGTCCATGGATGGACTTAACTATACATGTAAAATTTTTTATTTTTAATATTTCGAAAAAAGTTATTCTTCATAAAAATTCATCCTTAAGGTATGATTCCGAGGACCACTGCAAGCAGCTAACCCTACGCCAAAAGCAGAGCCATTTATATTTCGCTTTCGCCTTGGGAAGTAACGAGTAGCGTTGCTGGTAATATGAATGGCTCTGCTGCTTGCGTCGGCGGTTAGCTGCCTGCCGCGGACCTCGGAATCATACCTTATTGACTTTCATAAACGAATAAAGTGACTTTTTATTTTGTCGTCCTCGCTTCCAGATTTGGTGTACAGGGTTATTGATTAGATTTTGACCACCCCTGTAACTTTTTTATTTTTTAAGCTACAGACCTGATTTTTACGAACTGATAGGAAATGAAACGTATTTTTAGACAAACAAAAAAATATTATACAGAGTGTCACAAAAAATTTGAACATATCAATGTTACTTTTTTTCATGAAAACCCTACATATTTGTAGACAGTTAAAGAGCCCTTAGAGAGACCTTTTCAAAAATATATAACATGATGTATTTATCTTTCATAGTTTTCGAGCTATCAGAGTATGAAATATTAAATGTTATTCACTTAGATTTAAAATAGGAGGTTTTTCGAAATTATTTTTCAACACTCCATAGTCTAAAAATCATAGACTAAATCTTAACTAAGTTAGGAGTTTACCTTCAATACGTAAGTTTGCCCTAAATCTCATGTATTACTGTTTTTATTAATGGAATAATTAGTCTTACCTAATCGTAGTTGGCACTGGAAATAAAAAGATGTTACAAGACGTCAACTTCCATATTATTGTATTTAATTAGTGACAGCTTATTAAAATGCCTTTCACAGAAGAAAAACGGAATATTTACGAAATATTTATAAAAACTAATTACAATAAACGTCAAGCGCAGTTACAATATGTCAAGCGATGTGAAGAAGAAAGAATTATTCCTAGTTTGAATACTTTTCGTTATATTTATAAACAGGTAACGGAAACACTATCATTTAAGAGGAAGAAACGAACAATAATTCGAGATGAAAACTACTATGATGACGAATTGAATATTGTGCTACATGTTCAAGGTAAGTTGTTTTGGGTTTCTTTTTCTTTATTCAAAACTCCTGATTTTTAGAAAACCGTATCCAAGGCTGCACTAGAACTAGAAAAAACTTATTATAAAATACAGAATACATTAGCCAAATATAAATTTCACCGCTACAAAATTTTACCAGTCCAGTATTTAATAGTGAGCATAAAAGAAACCGATTAGATTTTGCTCAGAATATGATGACTCTTTTAGAACAAGATGGTCTTTTATTTAACAAAATTGTTTGGACTGACGAATCAGTGTTTTCAACGTTTTTAAAATTTAATAGACAAAATAGTCATGTTTGGGCTCAAGAATACCCCCGTGCTATTAGTCAAGTTAAACGTTCTAGTCGTTCATCCGTAAATGTGTGGTGTGGAATTTTAAATAACAGGGTAATAGGACCCATATTTTTTAATGGTTCTTTAAACGGAGACCGATACTTCGATTTAGTCCAAGATGTTGTTCAAAATTTGCCAGACAATAATGAAGTTTTGTGGCAACAAGGTGGTGCTCCTTACCATAATATCGGTCTTGTAACTCGTTTCTTAAATGATAGATAGCTCGTCTGGCTTGGAAGATTTGGCAGTAAAAGATGGCCCGCTAATAGCCCAGATTTGACAGTTATGGACTCATTTCTGTGGGGTTACCTCAAAGGAAAATTGAACCAGAAAGCACCCGAGGAAATGACACGTGAAAACATCCGACGTTGTATACCAGAAGAGATTGCGGCACTAAACACTAATAATAAAGGTCACATTTTTGCTGCAATAGAGAGACAAAAACGCATCTATTTAAAATGTATCGAAGTGGTGGGGGCCATGTAGAACATTTAGCAGTTTAACATTATTATATTTATTTTTGATTTTCATATTAGTATGTAGTAGTTAATAGTAGATTAATAGGTCCTTACCTCCATTAAAACCTCATTCTCCTTTTCGCGTATATTTTATTTATATCCCCACCGAAAACGCAGAAAAGTTACTTCTAATCCCCACCGATGAAACTTTACTTTTTAAAAACTTTCCTGTCTGGCGCCTATTACTCCCTGTCTGGCGCCTATTTTTTTCATTACGCCCTAGGCTGTAGCCTAGTCAGCCTAATGGATAATACGGCACTGAATACATAGTTGTTTAAACACTCTTGTAATTATTATTGTGTCATTATTTGTAATTTTAAACTCTAATAGCTCAAAAAATATGAAAGATAAATACATCATGTTATATATTTTTGAAAAGGTCTTTTTAAGGGCTCTTTAACTTTCTACAAATATACAGGGTGTTCTGTTAAAAAAATAATAACATTGATTTGTTCAAATTTTTTGGGACACCCTGTATAATATTTTCTCGTTTTTCTAAAAGATACATTTAATTTTCTATAATTTGGTAGAAAATTTAGGTGCGGAGCTTTAAAAATAAAAAAGTTACGGGGTGGTCAAAATCAAGTCAATAACCCTGTACATGGGAGCACATTCGATATAGGTACGATTTCATTTGTTTTCCTTTTCTTTGATCCGACGCCAAAAACCGACAAGCCATGGATCGCAGTGACCAATTTGCCAAACAATTATATTGCGCCTAAACAAGTATATTTTTTTGTCCACACCGTCTTGGCGCGGATCGTGGCCCGGGGGCCACGCTATTCGGCACGAAGTGCAGTTGCAGACTGGATAGGAATTTTGAATAAAGCTGGCCATTTCTGCTGCTATGGAGCGTGGAGCGGCGCGGCGAACTGTTGCAAGTCTGGACGCATCTTCAAAACAAATTACATTTTCTAACGTGATATTGTGTGTGTACATTTTAACTTTGCGCATGCAAAGGGGTGCGCAAAGTAACTACTTTTGACGCAAGTTGAAAAAAAATTAAAAGTATTATCATTTACACTAAAACAAAAATAATTAAATCATTTATTTGTTTTTCACTGTAGAAATGTGAAAATCTAAATTGGGATTTCGGTTCCGTATTGCCAGACAAACTGTCCAGAGAGGCAAATGGATAGTGTACATATGTATCACTCAATCAGGCCATCAGAAACAAAGCTCTATACTGCGTCATCACCCAAGGCGACAAATCACACAGATACTCTCGAAATCTATCACGTTCAAATGTAGTCAGCAACTGCCTATAACAAGAGCTGTCCAACTCTTAATTGGATATCGTGAAAACTGATGGTATTTTGTTTTGTATCTTTTAATTCAAAATGTACTTTGTTCCATATTATGCTCTTGGTAAATAAGGTTGCTAGAGATGTAAAGGTGTGTGTAAAGCTATTTGGCTGACGACAATACGAGAAAAACTGAAAAAAATAGTTATCTATTAAACCAGGAAAAAAGTTCTATATTTCTTTATTATATATGTCACTTTATAAAGTTATTTAGGTTATTTAAAAAATATATAATTCAAGTGAAAAGTCAAATCCAAACTACTTTAAGTGCTCATACATATTTGGATTTTGTACAGAACTCGGCACTCATTTAGATTTCGACTCTTTTTTGACAAAGCCCACAACCAACCACATTTTAGTATTAATCTGGGCTCACCTTTTCACATTTATATTTTTAGTGGAATATCCCTATTTTTGTAAAGAAAATTGGGCAGGTATGTAGATTTGATATTTTTTCTTGCATTTCCGCTGCATAGTTTTTTTATGCTATTGTCTACATTATCTTAAAAGTTAGAAAAAACAGTGCGCATTCTCCATTCATTATCTGCTACCTTTTTACGGTTGTTTAGTAGCATTACAAGTTTTTTGTATGGGGATACCAGTTATTTTTAATACTGGAATAGTTTTAAATATTTACTTGAAAGGGCTGAAACACGCTATAATAAAAAAACAATTTTTTTGTATATGAAGCCCCCAACTCCACCCCTATTTTTTAACCTTTTGTGTTTTTAAATTTCTTCCTACGCTTACACACAATTACCGAAATGGATTCCAAATATTATCTTTCTAGGTCATCTAGAAGTGGGTTAGGTTTTTGATCTAGTCAATCAGTGGAAAATTGACGACTTTTGGACCTTCATATTTTTATAACCGTTTAAGCTAGCTTTATAAAATTTGGGGTTCTAATTGTAGTTATGAATATAAATAAACTCCCGTAGTTTCATATGTTTACGTTAAATAGGTTTTGAGTTATGGAGGGGTCAAACAGCTTAAACGTAGGTAATTTGTATTTAAATAAACCCTTATTTTATTACTTACTTAGATTTAATTATTTTGTTAGAAGTTCCAAAAAATTAAATACAAAAAAATGTTATGTAAAATGTATCCTGTTATAACGACGTATGCTTGCTGAACACTATGCTTTACTTTAAACCGTAACATTATTCTTATTTTGCTGTTTAATGAATCGTTTTTATTCTCAAACTCGGTTAAACTCAATTATTCGAATCTACTTTGTAATCTGAATCGGTTTCGATGAAACTTTGACAAACTAGATAATGACCACGAAAATACAATAACCAGTAATAAATTGTATTATTAATGAAGCTAATACAGTTCTGATTTAGTACCTAAGCCATGAATTAGACATAATTAACTAAAAGGAAATTATCTTGTTACGTGACAGACATAATACAAGGATATCAAAGAAATAAAAGAAATTTGTTTAATAAATGACTTTGAAACTGGAGGTTTTAGTGATTTTTATAAAATCGTTTCTATAAAATCTGTGCTGGCTTGGGAATATAATCCCAAGCATTTTTTCCGATCCCAAGAATTTGAAACTGGGCACAGACAATCCCGGGATAATCCCGAGGGTATAGTACAAAAAATGCGAAAATATTCAAAAATCTGCTTTTATTTTTTTTAAACTTTTTTAGGAACTTAAAAAAAATCTGAACAAAAAAAGTTTTTAAAAAAAACAAACTAATTGACATTTAGAAAGATTAACTTGATGCACACTCTCTTTTGATAAAGACATTTTTACAGTTTTCTTGATTAGGTACCTTTAAAAATAAAAACAAAACATCGGCATACCCTCACACCTTACATAACCTCTAACTGATCGCATTAAAACATTTGTAATTTGTTACAATACAACAAAGGTTCAGGCAATATTAAACCCTATAAATAATAAAACGTAAAATACAAGGCGATGGTCTTTTGTTTTGTATCTTTTAATTTAAAATGTACTTTGTCTTATATTAGTAGAAAAAACCGAAACGGTGGATTATCTCAGCAACCGTAAAACATAAATGAACCAAATTTTGTGCCAAGTTTTAACTAAAACTTAAGGACTAAAAATTTGTATTTGCAAGATTGCCAAGTTTATAGTTCTCTCTGCGAGAATTTTAAAATCTTAATAATAACCTATGTTTTATTATTGTAATTAATTGCTTGCATTAACTTGACTGTGTTATGACCTGATATTATGTGTTTTACTCTTGTCAATTTCGGCGATATGGCATCATGCATTTTTAAAAATTAATACAAAAACGGCTAGGTATGGTCAATTATCTAAAAACAATCCAACCAATATTCGTCAAAATTAGTACAGAGGTGAAACTAGACCCTCTCAATTCATAAATAACATTTTTGTGACGTTTTCAAGATTCTTTAAAAAAAAGTCAAGAAAAGGGAATATTTATAAAAAAATAACTATGAAACATCGCAAATACAATTCAAAGAATTTAAAATGTCTAGTTAGTCCCCTGTACAAATTTTGACGAATTTCTGTTGTTGAGATAATTGGCCATGTCTGGTCGTTTCTGTATTTAAGCTTAATGCCATATCTCTGAAATTGACAGGAATAAATATACGATATTATCAGGTCATAATGAAGTTGATACAAGCAATGGATTACAATAACAAAAATTTTAAAATTCCCCAACCTAGAGAGAAAGCTATAAAGTTGGCAACCTTGGATATATAATTTTTAAATTCTTCATGTTTAGTTATCCCTTGGTACAAAATTTGGTTCATCTACATTTACCGGTTGCCGAGATAATCCTTCAACTTTGTATTTATTTACAATTTACAATTTTTTTAATAAAAAAGAGATTTTTGACTTTGACCTTGACTTTGACTTTGAATCCACCGTTTCGGTTTTTTCTACTACCCTGTATACTATTTCAATGCAAAATTCTAATAACTTACTACGTGATGCGAAGTGTTGCTTTTACATGACTTATTTTTTAAGTAAGACCGCGTATCTTTGACTTAAATCAGCTGGAAAATAACAAGGCCTTTTTATTATTATTGGCATTAAAAACTCAATAAAGTGACAAAAAAACTATAGTGCGTCTCGTTTCATGCAATTATTTTGAAAACTTTGCATTTATCTATTGATCCCGAAAATCCCAGGATTTAAGAAATTTAATCCTGAAAATTTCGGCACTGTAAAGGGGCGGGATCCGGAGATTGTATCCTTTGGTGCTGGCAACTAAAAAGGTAATTTGGTTAACTGATAAACTGGTTTTCTGTTAACCGCGGATTTAGAAAAATCCTAACACCGGTTTTTGGGCGATCGGTTTCGAGTATAATCGTTTTCTATACAGTGTGTCCTGCTTTTGATGAATACACCCGAATATCTGGTAACTATGCAATTTTCTTTTAATGTTGGTGTTGATTGTACATTGGTAAAATAAAGTATTTGGCATAGTGAAAACTTTTATTAACCATCGGCGTGCGGTCTAGGGGTGATTTTTAGAAAAACGATATTTGGACTTTTTGTATATATTTGTTCTGTCAGATTTAAAATTAGCAACCCCAAAAACAAGCGCCATTTTTTTGTTTATTATTTTTCCAAAAAACCTTAACACCACACGCCCCGGGTAAATAAAAATTTTCCCTGTACCAAATACTTACTTTTAACTTTACTATTGGTGTGAGGTGTTTAAGGATGTAGAAAAACTTTTTAGAAATATAATATAAAAAAAATGGCTTTTAAAAATATGCATCAGGGCTTTTTGTGGATGCTAATTCTAAATCTGACAAAAAAAATTAGAAGGAGGCCTAATATCCTTTTTCTTAATAATCAAGTCTTTTTTACCCTCAAAGACCGCACGCCAATAATAAATAAATGTTTTTAGTATGCCAAATACTTCATTTCTCTAGCATACAATCACCACCAAAATTTTTAAAAAATCGCATTTGCTGTATTCCTTTTATGCTCCAGAACCGCCCGAAACGACACCATAAATGTTCCTTTTACAATTTTTTGACATTTTTTTCATGTTGTAGAACCGTTCTTGACACTATTGACAGTTCAGAGAACGGTTCAGAACGGTCCTACAAGGTAAAAGAAATACACTAATTGTTCATAACAACTGAGTTACAGGGTGTATTTATAAAAAGCGGGACACACTGTATAACCCACCTAATTAAAGTTTTAAAATTATTACTTTTTTTTTTTGTTTTTTTATTTTTTATTTTTTTTAACCATTAAACGAAAACAAAATACCAACGACAGAATACCAATCTTTAATTAAAAGAAATAATTTCTTTATGTATTTGTTTTACGGGGATGTTATAGATTGTCCTTGTTTATATTTAATCAATTTATATTAAACGATTAGCAGCAGTTTTTCTATCGAGTGCTTCATGGAAATCAGTGGCGACGCCGGGGGAGGGGTGAAATTTTCTTGTAACGCACAACATTTTTGAGGACAAACAAAAACCTACAATTTCATTCTTTCTTATCTCCCACCCTACAGGGGGTCCAGCCATTTTTAGGGATGGCCCAGGCCACCCTGCCCTCCATCTAGCATTGCCGCTGATCAGAAATATCCATTGTCAACCCAAAAACAATTTATCAAAAATAATTTAACTAAATAATTACCTTTTGATTTTCGGTTGACCGTGGCTTAGGTTTAGAACAACTGTTTTAGGTTTTAAAAATCGTATGTGATTTTCCGGTTTTTAAAACTATTGTTAATTTTTATCAATATTTTGACTTACTTTTAACCCTTCCTATATTATATACGTGAAGCTAAATTTTTGACAAAATGGCGAATGTACAAAAACATTTATTTATAGCGCCTACAGAAATTATAAATCGCTTTTAAAAATCGTGTCTATTCCCAAATAGAAGTTTTTTTTCACAAAAATCTTATAGACTATAAATTTATCCAAATTAATACGTTATTAATAGCTTAATAAAATTTTTACGACAAATTAATTTAATTATTTTTCTAGTTTAAAAAAATACATTCTTTTTTCATAGCAATGCAAAAACCATAAATATTAGAAATATTGTAAAAAAATAACGGAATACCCTGAATATTCTCTATATCCAATTTTTATAAAATTCCACGTCACTTACTTTTTTTCATTTTAAAAATTCTTTGTATCAAACAAATAAAGAATAAAATTTTTGTATTGGGTCTTTTTGTGTATCAATGTTAAGTTTGGGGAAAGAAGAAAACGTGGAAGAGATTATTTAAAAAATAATTTCTTGTAAACAAAAACAATAAACCAAAACCAAATGCAATAATTTTTTAAACTAATCTGAACAACTTTACGGAATGATATTAAAAAAAATCCTTAGATTTCTTTTTTGGACCAGGGATATGCAATTAAATATTTGTTACCACGAAATAAAGGCTCAGGCATAAAAAAATATATTTAAAAATTAAAAAAAAATTAATAAATATAAAATTTAATATAAAAATTAAGTTAAACCGTTAGGTTTCCCAAAGTGCCGTTTTAATATTCGGTCCATTTGTCCTCTTGTAATACTTATCCTTGTGTATATTTTTTCCATAAATTTAGCTTAGAAATACACCCTTTATTGTCTTCCGCAACTAAAAACATCCTGTATTATACTAGTAAAGTCCATCAAAATCATATTTTAAACATCAATGTTTCTATAATATTACAAAATTTGGTTTAAAACAGGAACGCATATCGTCCATTTTAATAAGAATTTGGTACACGGGGGATTTTTGGGGCGCGGATCACGAGAACCAAAAAATTTTTAGTCGGACACGTTTTGTTTTCGAGCTATTTTATCATCAAACTTAAAAGCAAGTTTAACTTACTTTCACCATATTTCCCCTTTTTTGGAAACAATTCTTGATTTACTTAATATTTAATGTCCTCCACTCCACCTCTTTAAAATCAATTTTTTTATTTATTTTACCCATTTTATTAATAAATTGTAAAGCCATGGCTACTGTAATAAAAAAAAAGTGTTATGGAAAAATGGGAAAAATAATAGAAAAATGGTTTTTAAAAAGAAAAAATTAAATAATAAGTGTCAATTTAGCGGAAAACTTGCGTACAAAGAAGGGGAAAATTGTAAATTAAGGTTAGTCTTCTATTTAGGAATGATGATGAATATTTTGAGAACGATAGTTATCCGAGTAAAAATTCTTTCATATTTGTGATCAGTGCTACAAAAACCCCTGTATACCAAATGTCATGCATTAAAATCGGCAATGTTACGATGTTGCACTTCTTGCTCAAATAAAAGATTGTGATTGTATAGTAAGAACATTTTAAAAGCGCAAATTCGGTACCCTTCGAAAATAATACAAAAACCTAAAATGGCCGCCTGCAATCCGACTATTTTATACAAAGGCGCCGCTATCCTTTACAGCGACGCGCCGATACACTATGGGATAGAAATCCATTATTTTGGCCAAAAAGCCACTTTGAAATTTTAATGGCTCATGCTGTGTATTTCAAAGTAGATACTCCAAACTACATGTACGCAAAATTATAAAAGGATATGACGAGTTCTATTGGGGTGATAAGAAACTTAAAAATGTATTTTAAGTAAACATAAATATACAACATTTAATCTACTTAGTTTATTATTAGCCTTGTATACTAAAAAAGTAAAAGAATTTAAATAATAAGAGCTATTGTTGTGTTTCCGATGCAGTCTCGCTACTTTTGTCAAAGATTATTTTACCTTTTCTTTTATCAGTTTTTGTACTTACAATTGCCTTCCTACTTTTTGCTACTTCTGAGTGTAAGGACAGATACAAGATTTTTTTTATATTTTACAAGGTTTTCCATTTTAAAATTTAATATGTTTTGTTGTACACTGTATATTCTAAAAGATAAAAGCATTCGGATGAAAGATGGATTCTACAGAATCTACCCAACAAAACAGTGTTTTTTACTTATTTTATACGTTAAAAAAATAAAAAAGGTTGGGAAGATGTATCTCTATTACGCTTCTAAGAATAATTTAAAATTATTTTTCAGATTTGGATGATCATATTTCGAAACTTATTGAGATAGACACATCAAATGTAGTATTTTTTTAAAGCATTTTAAAAGATTTTCTTGGTGGTGATATAATATTCAGGGTATTCCATTTAAAAAAATCATACCCATTGTGGTACCCTGTATATCATATGAGATAATAATCATCGGATTACTGATTAGAATACTATCGAATTAACCAAACAAGCTGACATTTTAGTTTATTTTGTACAATAAAAATAATAATGTTAAGGGGGTGTAAATTTATAATAACATATAATAGGCTTCCAAAAGCATTTGTAATAATTTATAATATTTTTCCAGTAAAAAGCACCTCATTTTAAGTTAGATTGGTAAGTTTCAGAATTTTGACCAAAAAATTATTTTCTATACCATAGTGCGATGACGAGCTGCATCAACCGGCATATCATAAAAGAAATATAGCAAAGGCGGCCGCAAAGACAAGCATGGCGATTTATTTGCTTTAAACTTTTTTGTGATTTTTTTCTTATTAAAGAGCACCGAATTTACATTTTTAAACTGTTCCTTCTATATGTTTTTGTTACATCTTACCGGTTACAGCACGCTTTTAATACAAATCATAAAGTTAAACTCGACAATTAAAAATCAGATAATTTTATAGCTCAAATCACTCTAATTTAAAAATATAATCAAATAATTCAGACAGGATAGGCAGCGCCCAGTAAACAAATACAGTTTACTGCCCAGTTGTATGTGGATTATACATTATTGTCCAAACTGACAAATTACTTGCCGTTGTACTAGAATCTAACACGTTTGAATGGATTCGGTAACATCAGCACAACCACAGTCGCAGCTGATCCCAGATCCTACAAACCGTACAAATTGGAATTCGAAAGTGTCGGAAGTGTGCTCAATATTTTACCCATATAGCAGAATAGTCGAATACAATCGCAATTATTGGTACAGAGTATTCCATTTAAGAGGAAAAATGGCATATTTTTTTACTTTCCCATATTTTTTAATAAATTTAAGATGGCCAATCGATGTATTTTGAAATTTGAAAATCCTAATAACCAAACAATTGCATAAAAAACAAAAAAATTACGCCATCAATGTTGCATTTTTTAAATGAAACCCCATACTTATAATTATATTTTTGAATTCTTTGCTCAATTCTAAGTATTTTTTATTAAAGGTACTATATGTCTGTCTTTAACTGTTTTTGGGTTATCGACGCTTAAAGAGTCATCTTAATTGAAATACCCTGTACACGCATAATACATTATTATTTTAGGATATGCTAATATCTTTTAGTTTTTTTTTATATTATAAAATGTATTACAAATTCCCAAGATAGAGATGTGCACCCATAGTCATATGACCTTTTTAAACTTTTGTATGTAAATAAAAGATTATTTTAAATACATAAAAAAATAAAATATTAGTTATTAACGTTTTGGTCCCAAAACAATGATTTTTCCTAAAAATGCAAAAAAATAATTATTTTTGTAACAAGTGTGCATTTGCATTTTTCGTCCCTTTTAGAAACACCCTGTATGACATTTTCACTTCACAGTTCGAAAACTAAGACGTTTAGGACAAAAATGTAGTTTTTTATGTATTTTTAAGTAGAATTTAAAAATAAAAAAGGTGATTTTTTACTCAAGAATTTGATCGTATCGATACGTAATGACCATGCCGAGAATTGGTTTTTATTTATTTACGCGAAAACCGTACATCAAATAAAAAATTCAGGGGGTCAAATTTGTTTTAAATCTAATGAGAAGTTAAAAATATTTTTATTTCAGAAAAATGCAATGGCGTACCGTTTTTTTAATTAAATTTTGTTTAACCTTAAGCCCTCATGGACGACACTGGTAATAATAACTTGTATCTTGTATGCCAAAAATGTGTTTTGGTGCATAGAAGACGTCCCCCAATTCTTTTAAAAACATCCTTATTGGTATAAGTTATTACGAAAAACAATATCTTTTAAAATTTTTAACACCCTGTAGTTTGAAAAATAAGATGTTTTGGGCATTTTTTTATATAAAGTTTTTTTATATTTTTTTTAATGTAGAATTAGCCCTAAAAGTTGGTCGGATACGTTGTGAAAAACCCTGTATATTATGTTACTTGGGTACCTATAAGAAGGTTTTTCCTTAGTCGCCAGACAGTTTTGCCAGTTCCAATCCCTTGGCAGACAAACATTTTTTGGGGTAACCCAATAGTGCAAGGAAGTCCAATATTTCTGTAATTTACCAGAATATAAAAAAAGTCTTAAATAAAAGTTGTGGGGTTTCCAAATAGGCCTATCCCTAAAAATACTTCGATGTATACAGTTTGTAACAGAAGGTTATTGCTGTAGGGTTAGTTTTTTAACTGTTTTTTGGGACACTATGTATACATTAGCATATTTTAAAAACCTACAACTTTTATACAAGGCGTGTTTCCATATCAACTTAAATAACATAAATATTGTACTTTCTTGGACCATTAAGCTACCCCCAAAATGTTTGTCTGTCAAGGGGTGTAAACTGTCCAAACTGTCAGTCAATTAGGGAAATATCTTTAATAAGTACCCAAGCTACATAAAATTCAGCTTTTACAAAGTACCGAAAGTCAGGTAGCAATTCCTTTGGTACCTGGTACCTGCCAAAGCCACTATGAGTCAAACTTTATAGTCTTTCGAAGTTCTGCCGTTCACGGCCTTTTACTCTATTAATACAGGGTTTTTCCTAACTATGGTACGAAACCTAAAAAGTGATATCTTATGTATGTTTATAAATAAAAGTTTATATAAACATATATTCGTACTTATTTTATTTTTGAGATACGGGCGTTAGAGTAAAAAAACCTCGGCATTTTTTTTAATATCTTAAACACGCATCAACCGATTTGGATTTTTTATATCAACACGTGCCTCTAGACGATCTAAATTAATTTTCGTCATTATTAATGATCATACGTAGATATAAAGGCACGTGTTGTTTTGAACTAAAAAAATCGGTGTTTAGGAAAGTAAGTTTCATCAAAAGAAAACTTTTAGGTGGCGTGGGGCTAAGTGCTGTAAGTGAAGATTCCTAAAGCTTAATGTTTTTTACGTTTTGGTGTTGAACACATGGCGTCTTCGCATGGTCGAGGAGGTGCGCGCGCCTTGCGTCTAAACGTTAGTGGTAAAAGTGAAGGTTATGCACGATACCAGTAGCAGTCCTTGGTTTGACTGCTGTCAATTTATGCCCTGCATCGATATTGATTGTTTTGAATAATAAAAAAGAAAATAGAAAAAAATTTTTGAATTTCTGGGAGCTACCAGCTCGACTATCCAGATTTTTCACCAACGACGAAGCCCTGGAAAGCATAGTCCGGAAGGGGGAAAGCTGGTTAATTGGACCGAAAGGGACCAGAGCCAATAAAAATATCCAATCCAATCCAAAATCAAAAACAAATAATTAAGCAATTACAATACAGTAAGGTCCTAAAGTCTCTAACTTTTAAATGGTTTGGTATCTTTCTATAAAACTTTGAATAATAATTATTGATGACAAAGGTTTGCATTTTTTTACATATCAGTGATATTGTGGCACATCATTTTAGAGCTCTGGCGACTACTTTATAATCCGGGAATATAAAGTTAATACCTAAATCTACTAAAAAATGGCGGTATGTTAAAAATTATCTAATAACTTGATTTGGACGGCCATATCTCCAAAAAATTAATAAAGTTAGATGTACTAAATGTAGTATTGTCTTAAAGCTTTTTCGGTTGGTAGAATATTATACAGGGTATATTGTTGTAGATACACTTTTATTCAACCCTGTATATTATAAAAAGTATAGCAGTATATAAAGAAATAATTAAAAGAACTCTAAAAAATATTAATTTAGGTACATCTAACTTTATTACTTTCGAAAATATGACCGTTCAAATTAGGTACTTAAGATTATTTTTAAAGTACCGCCTCTTTGTAGTTGGTAAAGATATTGACTTTATATTTTAACTAGAGCTCGTTCTTCGTTCGTAAAATAGGTTATCTCCAAAATATCGTAAAAACCTACCTACCCCTAGCACGATCAACTGTCGACTGACGGATATGTGTGAATAGACGTCAATAATACGCACCAATGCACCGGGCATTCTGGCTGCAGACAAAGACGTAACTGATACGCCACTGAGATGTGGACTGATGTGTGTGAATAGACCTTAAACAGCAACTGCCTAATTTAAATTCGGATTAAGGTTCATTAACCATTCTACTGCAACTTTAGTTCGTAATAAAGCCTCTTGCTAAAGTTGTTGTGCATGTCTTACAGGATTTCCTAGTGGTGTTAAGAAATAGAACGACTTAGGCTATATCTACAATACCAAGCTGCGAGCGGAGAGTGTGAACCGCTGCCTTGCAATTTTATTTTATATGTGTAGCGGTTTTAAAGATATTAGGCAACTAATAAACACAGAATTTTGATATTTAATATACTTACTAAATTTGCTCCCCCCTCAATTTACTACAATAAAAGTAAATGGGGGCATGCAATTTAAAAATACATGTAAAACCGAGTGTAAAACAAAACTGAGAAATCTGGCAACAGTGCCGATTCACAATTCAATTTCACATGTTAGTGGTTTTTAAGATATTTAAAAGTTGCGATACTTTATAATAACGCATTATAATATTTGGAATAAAAACATGTTTTTAGAAATTCCCATGTTAACTATTAAACACTTACTACCATGTTATACAAATGGTATACGCTTAATTTAAAGCCCTATTTATTCGCGGCAACAATTATAAGCAATTATATTTTAGAGTTCGCCTACAAATTCTAATTAGGAAATTGTGGGGATTGCATAAAATTAGCAATTTCAGCTCCTTTCAAATTAATACGAATATATTAGGGGGTTTACGAAGCATCTTTTCAAAAATATGGAAATTATCATGTATACTTTATACTTTGCTTGGTAAATATAATATAAAATATAAGATAATTGAAATATCACTGTGTTTAAAAACATTTATATCCTACCTATAAGAGAAACTGTGAAACTTAAAAGGATAATTAAAAGAAAACCATTTAAGTTCGTACAAGTTATTTTTAGGACAGACTCAGCCGCGTCCAGATTTTGCAACAATTCGCCGTACCGCTCCACAACACATACCGCACCACATAGCACGGACGTGGACGGAATTCACGTCGTTTCATGGGCTTGGCGAATGATTCGCGGTGATTCAAAGCTTGTTGTTATTTTTGGCGTCAAAGGAGCGCGCACAGAGGTTGGTTATTTTGGACGGATGTTTGGCGAATTATTGCAAATCTGGACTTGGTCTGGCTTTCAGTGGCGGATTAACGTATAAGCACTACAAGCACGTGCTTGGGGCCCCTGTTCTCCAGGGGCCTCCATTCTCTGCTGGCGTTTCATTTTATACCTACATTTTATCGAGATTCACCCACATGTCCGAGATCACAAGGCGCGGGCAGTCCGGGAGTGAAGCCCTCATACTGTTAGTGAATATGATAATTACGTTTTGATATTACCTGTTTTTGGTTTGTCTAACTTGTTTACTTTATTATAAAAATTTCCACGTAAACACCACTTTAGTATTTTTTTTAGTTTTCAATATAGCGATAATACTTCCCTTCGCATACACCCACGCAGGGCATCGCCGCTGCGCGCCCGCAAGTGTAGTCGCGCCGCTACTGACCGAGTGCGCAACTCGCCCGCGGTCCACAGTCGTCGGAGGGGGTGCGCGGATATGGCGGGCGGGGGAGTGAGCGCCCCACGTGCCTGTTCACAGCTTTCACAGCTTAATGATTACTAACTGCTCTGCTAAACGATCCTTCTCACAACTGAAAAGATTAAAAACCCACAAAGAACAAAAATCTGTCAAGACAAGCTTAAATCTTTAGCATTAATGTGTATTGAGGCAGACAAATTTCGACGATGTAATCTTGGAGTTTGTTCTGAATAAGGCAAGGAAAAAAAGTTTAAGTTTCTATTTTGATGAACTTTCATTTTATACTTCCCATATATACCTTCCAGCAATAGAGGGCCTACACAGCCTCTGTGCTTATAGGTCCTCGGAAACTCTTAATCCGCCACACACTGCCTGGCTTTAGATTAACATTTTAAGACAAATAGTATTTCCCTTGCTTAAAATAAATGTTGTAGTTTATTACATAAGTTTTGTTTATACTAGTAATACTATTTTAAACTAGTTAACATCAAATACTACATTCTTAAGCCGCGTCCAGCAGCATACCCCGCCACATAGCGCGGTCGTGGATGTAGACGGAATTAACGTTGCTTTCCGGGCTTGGCGAATGATTCGCCGGTGATTCAGAGCTTGTCGATTTTTTTGGCGTCAAAGGAACGCGCAAACAGGTTGGTTAGTTTAGATGGATGTTTGGCGAATTGTGCAAAAGCACATTGATGCATACAAAATATTTTTCTAAGGTCCCTGTTAAAGGACGCCACTGAAAATCGGTTTTTATTGAATAACTTCTATATCACTTGGTATTATAAAATAATGTTCTTATATGGTAAATATTAGTTAGGATTCCTTAAAATGGTACCTTGCAAAACATTAGCCTTCCTTAGTTCGCCAGGGGCGGACTAGCCCTACACAATAGTACTAATTATTTTACTCCATATATAATAAAGGAAAAAATATCATTTTTAAATAGCTTACACCCTTAGCTAAAAAAAGGTACATCTGCCCAATATCGATAAAATAAAGCGTTTTTAAGAAAAACAACATTTTGATTAAATGGGGTAATATTTATTAATTTTATTTGTCGGTTTGCCATAGGCTCCCTCTAATTTTATGCATTCTCTAGCTATAATTATCGAAAAGTATGAGACCCTGAACCTGTCTGCAACATTACTTTTTAGTTTCGGAAAAATAAAAAAAACTTTTTTATAAATTGTTTAGTATTATTTGCCTCGCCATTTGCAACAGAATAATAACCTATTGGTTTTAGATGTCCCTACTAAACAAAAACTTGTTTTTGTCGTAAACGATTTAATTTATCGACATTTAATAGGAGTACCTTTTTTAGCTAAGGATTTAAGCTACCGAAAAACATTTTTTCCTTTTTTTTATTATACAGAGTACAGGGTGTAAAAATAATTAACACTATTGTGTAAGGGTTTGTCCGCCCGTGGCGAAGTAATGAAGGTAAATGTTTTACAAGAATATTATTTTAAAGACTCTTAACTTTATTTATCATATTTAAAATATATTTTTTTAACGACCGTTAAAAAAATACAGTTTTTTAAATAGTTAACATGAAGACAAAGTACTTCAATTCAAGCACACTTAATTTAAAGTGTAAAAAGCATTAAAGTCTTAAAAAAGTTACCTTGAGACCTGAATATGTTTCTAGAAATGCAAAAATTTGCATTTTTCCATGTGTATCAATATGCTAAAAGGTTTTTGTTTTGAGAGACATAATACTTTTAAAGCATTTTATTTTTTATTATGTTTATTTGGGGTTTTATGGATGTTTTTTCCTAAAAATCAAATTTTTATTTTTAATGTCCAATTCCCGCACTAGGTAAAAATTTGTCATTTTAATAAAATATGTCTTGGATGTTAATTGTATTTTTTATTTTGGTAATTCCTAAATTTGGCTTATGTATGCTTCACTGATAGATTTTTTTCTCTTGTCACATAATACTGATGATGGTTTTATACCAAAAGCGCTTTGCTAGAATTTTGAAGAATAAAATCTTTCACGGAATGTAGAAGATTATTTTTTTTTTAATTTTTACCTGTACACATTTGTAACTAATTTTTATTTTCTTTTTATATTACCCAATCTTTTGCTGTATAGTCACACATCACTACTGTATTCCAGAAACCTTTTTTAATGAAAGTTCCTACTATATAAGATTTACAATTAAAAATGTTATTTTGTATTGTAGTCCAAGAAAAGCGTATATCAGCGTACCTGATGTAGCGCTGTATAAAACTGTATTCATAACTTTGTGACTTATCAAACCAACTCAGCAATTCTTTGATACATTCTTTATACACGTGGTGCCACTTCAAAACCTTCATGGGCAATTTTTGTCCACTCGTGGAAAGGAATGTTTTTATTAATAATAGGTATCAGGTGGAATGCACCTATAGAATATTGGTTTTATTTTTTTGCATTTTTTTAACTTAACCACTGTAACGTTGTAATTTTAATTTATAAAACCTTTCAATTTAAAAAATCAGGAAAAACTTCCTGGTTTTAAGTGTATTATTTTGCATTTAACACTTACCTCGAGGCGTATTTCCACGGACTGCAGTAAGTGTAGGTCGTAGCTAGTAGTTTTTTATTTAATAACTCAGACATGAGCGCTATAACATTTGGTATACATATTTGTTTTTACAAAAAAAAAAAAAAAAATTTGGTCTGCGCCCCCTCTGAGAAAAATCTCAGTTTTGAAAGCAAATCCCCATCTGTATTTTTTTTTTTTTTTTTGTGTATTTGATCAAATTTATATTACACAAGTCCTAATTTTTGCAAAATTATCTGTATTTTTTTTTAAGTTATAGTCATTTAAAATTTTCCAAACTTAGATTTTCTATGACAGAAAGGGACAATTTTTTTTTTTTTTTGGCAAATTTCAAAAAAAAAAATTCTTAACTGAACGTTTTGAGGCCAACGGCTTTTGCTATTTATTTGGTGTGGTGTAGGACCCACGTCTTTGTTTTTGACAAAATACGTGGAAATCTAAGCTACACTTTTGCTCAAAATATAATTTTGTTATGAACCACATTTAGGCAGTCAGTAAGTGTATTCTTTCTTTTTCTAATCGCTATCTGCTATTGTTTAAGAATTTAAGACATTGAATCTAAATTGAAGAAATCGAGCTGGACGACGTGTATACCTAGCTTATGGGATCTACATATCGTCGTCTTAGTAAGAAAAGTGCCTAGCTCCACTTTTATATAAATATAAGATTCTTACCCCATTTGTTAAAGTGTAGCTTAAGCTAATTGTAATAGAATTTCTATAGGTGACCTATGCGTCTAACACTTAAAAACCCTCAAAGGCAATATGCCTAATGAATATAATTATGTGGGAGAATGCCTATCTCCAATAAAATTATTAATAAAACAATGTATTACTTTATTCTACAATTAAAAATACAGTAGTACTCCTAAAATTACCTTCATATCACATTTCACATTTCGGTAAAAATATAATAATTTTTTAGTAAACATTCAATTTTTACCTTGTCCTTTAAAATTTTGTACCGGAATTTAGCAGTTTTCTTACTAAGGCGATGATATATATCTACATAAACGTAGAATATTTTTGTTTGTTGTACTTTATAAAGCTTTGTGACTATAGTCATTATTTCTAGTATATAAAGTAAATAGTTTAAGAGTATTTAAATTAAAAGAAAATTATCTGTATTTTTATATTTAAGAAAAAGGTACTCGCAACGTTTTAAAACTCTTTTAATTTTATTTTAAAGTTACAAGTCTAGCCTTTAGATTTTACTAATGTAAGTGTATCTAAAAAAAGCAAAACTTTTACATTAATACTTTAAATTTAATATAAACTTGACTAAACAAAATTTAATTTTCTAAAAGTATAAATAAAAATTTAAAAAGTAGACGCCTAAGTAGAATTTTTTGTATCACAAATAGCAGAAGACCCGGGGTCATTCTTTGGGATCCAGATAGATATACATGTCGAGCCAGCTAGATCCTATCAACCGAGTTTTAGTGTGGAAGACACTGACCGGTAGAGGTGTAGACAAGAAACTCATGAATTAATATATTTCATAGGATGCTGCGTCGATCTTGCATTAGACCGTCTTTTTTCACACATTGGCCAAAATCAGTCATTGTTATTTCGAATTGGTGCGACGTGTATATGCCAACTGTCTTTGTCGCGTTGAACAATAGTTATACTCTAAAATAAATAAAATATCATTGAAACAAATTTTAAATGTACAGATAGAATTGCAACATTATTATATTTATAATTGCAACTTTCCAGTCCAAAGTTTCTATTCCTAATAACTGGTATGAGTAAATAGTTCTTTTTTAGAGGAATGAGAGCTAACTTTACAAAATAATAACAATACGTTTATTATTGATTAAACTGAAAAATGCATAATACAATTTAAATGATGGTATGGATTTTAATTAAACAGCGATCTTGGGAAATTTTCGCACCTAATTTATAATTCTTAGAAATGTTTGTTGTTCTTGTTAACTAAAAATTCTTTCAAATTAGGTAGTAGTGTTCTATATAATGTTTTTTTTTAAATAATTATTTTCTACTTTACCTTTGCACTAATTTTTATACATATGCAATGTATACAGCATCCCTAGAAATCTTATTAGGAACAACAGTACCCTCTGGTGTCATATTTAGAAATTTAATTTAAACAAAAAATCAAGCCCGTTTTTAAAGCATGTCCACTACACACCTTTCTCCAGTTTACCATACTTTGAACACAGCAAAACGCACTCAAGGCCCATTGTACCGCCTTCTAGCAAGCAACAATATGTCTCTGTTACCTGTAACAACGACCGGTTCAATTGCACCTCAACGGCAATCCGCAACTTACCCACAACAACTTGCCTCTGCGATTTATTTGCAAAATGCTACCAACTGTTCTTTTACGATTAATGTTGTTAATAATAATAGGCAGTAATGGTAAAAATAAATATTATCAAATGGTTCTTTAGTTAATTTTTTTCCACACACTCGTAGAAAAAATAGCGTTCCTAACACGTGCCGAAAGTGCCTTTTCCGCACGCGACTGCAGTCAAGCGGCTCTTTCAGCACTAGTTAGGAAATGTACTAATGCCGCAATTAAAAACACCACTATATCAGTATTTTTATAAAAGTCCATGTATTAATACAAATTAGCTATTTACGTTACTAGACCGAAAAATGGTATTTTACGGGTCGACGAAAAACATTTACAGGTCGAGCCGTAGGCGAGTCCTGTAGTTTTGAGGAGACCCGTAAAATTATTTCCGGTCGAGTATCGTACATAATTTTTTTAATTGACCGGAAAAAAACTGTGTAAATTTTTAGTGTTATATTTAAACGACAATAAGGCAAGGCTGCTTCAATTATTTCATCTGGATTTTCCATGTCTGACTCCATTTTGGCAAAATGATGCTTTCTTTACTTTACAATATCTTGAACTGTCAAATAGTAACAATTGAACTCTGACAATTTTTGTCATGGCTAACAGGATTTTTTGATATCAGGGACCGAAAAGTAAATGAGAGACCGGAAAGTAAACTAGGGACCGGAAAGTAAATTAGTCCTGTAAAATAGCATTTTCCGCTTAAAAAATTGAGTGGAAAATTCAATTTTTCGGTCAATTAAAAAAATATATATTTTAAATTACAGATAAGGTAATCCCATAAAAATAACTAATTATACAGACTGTTATAGAATCCTATTAAAAAAATTAAGGGCAGATTCTACAATTAAACATATGAAAAAAAAGTTTATATAAATATCGGTTTAAAAGTGCATTATATCCCAGATACAGGGAGTTAAATTTAAAAAAACTTGTTTTTTATTAATATCTTAAATATTCCTTGTCCAATTTTAATAAAACTTTGTAATGTTAGCATTAATGTGCTAATTTCACTCTTACAAATTTATTTAGGTCAGTGCCGTCCCAAGCGGTATTGAAACGAATATTTCTGACAAAAAGTGTACGCCAGTGACTTCTGTAAAAGATTTATATTTTATTTGTATTAACAAATAAAAGCCCAGCATTTTCAGCTTTTGATTTTGTTCTATCTTCTTTAAGTAAAAAAATAATAATAAAATGCACTTAATTGCATTTGGACTACCCAAGAAACAAAGGGAATGTTTGAAAATTATTTTAAATTATTATCAACTATTAATTATCACTTTTATATAAATAATTATAATACAGTTACTGCAAACATCAAAGTATATAGCAATAACATTTAAACTTACGAATTTTTCAAAATAAGGTGTTATTTAAATTTTGGGTGGGCCAGGATATGAATTATTTTTCGAAAACTTATCAAAATACCTTAAAGCAGAAAATAAAATGTCGCTTAATGTATTTTTGTTGCCTAATCCAAATAAGAAATAAAATTTTTAATAAAGTCAGTGGAGCAATTTTTTTGTCTGAAATATTCGTTGAGGTACCGCTTGCGACGCCACTGGACTCGGTAAATTTAACCCAGTTACATTAAATTAAGTCTTCTAAAATTACAAATAACAGAGCATTATTTATTTCCCAAATCGAATGGGAAACACTAAATTAACAAAAAACAGATTTAAATTTTTTTTAACACCCTGTATCTGGATAACACCACAATATCGGCCCCCTGTTTATATAAACTTTTCTTTATACAGCATGTATATTTAAGCTCGAAAAAACTTTTTTAATATTAACTTTACAAAAAAAATTATAGAAAGTTCTGCATGGTCTAAAACCTAAAATGCAATAAGAAAACGGTGTTTAGGATTAAAAATAACATTAAAATATGCAAAATTTTTCATTTTCCACAAAAACTTTTTTTATTAATTTTTTGTGCGTTAAGGGTGAAAATTTAAGTTTGTACATTAAAGCATACTTATTTTAAAATAAAGATAAAGAAATCTTAGGAACTGTTAAAACAGCAAAAAGTCACAGAAACGCTCGTTATTGCAGAAAAAATGTTAGGAAAAGTTTTTTTATTTTAAATAAACCAATTTGCATATGTGAAAGGTTTTTTTCAATCCTTAGCATCTTTTTTCTATAAAAATTTCGATATTATGAAAAATAGGGGTACTTTTCTCATAAGCAAAATTCATATTTTTTTACATACCTCGTATACCACTGCAAAAATTAATATTTAATAATTCCGTTTCAGGTTTTAAACCATGCAAAACTTTTTATAAAAAATATGTTTTTTTATAAAATTATTAATAAAAAGTTTTCCCTATGGTGCGAACTTAAGTAGACACGCTGTATTTTCTAATATAGAATCTACCCTTAAGTTATTAACAACATTTTGTAATACCCTGTATACAAGCGACTCTTTACCAACATTGCGTATACTTGTTCTGTACATTTAAATATTTTTTTACAGTTGGGATATACTAATTTAAAAGAATGTGTTGTTTTTGTCCTTCAATCGTGTTGTAAAATTGTGTTGCCTTTAGTTGTTAAACAATCGACAGTCATGGCGGTTGTTAAACTTACGTATGAACAAGAAGAGCTCGTGAATAGATCTGCGCAAAAATGTGGTTTTAAAAATTTTGAAGTAGACGCAAATATTGGCACTTTTAAAGGAGATAACTATTTAGGAGTTATTACAACGATTACGATAAAAGAAAAAGGTAATGACAAGAATCTTTATTTAATTTTAAAAAGTGCCCATACCAATGAAATGTTTAGAACAAAGGCGCCCATTGCTAAAGCTTTTTCTCGGGAAGCATACATATATAACACTATACTTCCCAGATTTTTTAAACTTCAGAAGGAAAAATATATCAGATCCCTTTACTGGATCTGCGGAGTACTATGGCTGCTGTCTTGAAGATATGAAGGAATCGATATTATTGGAAAATCTAAAAGAAAATGGTTATAAAATGTGGGACCGCAAAGTACCAATGAATGATGATCATGTGGTTTTGGTATTTTCCGAGTATGCTCGTTTTCATGCTGCTTCGTTAGCTTTAAGGCAACACTATCCACAAGAGTTTGACACTTTAACTCAAGACTTGTTGTATAATTGCTTTGAAAGTGAAACTATAAATACCGAATTTTATAATGAATTTATTGACGTTTATTTTAAATCTGGATTTAGTGGGGTAGAAGGAAATAATAAGGCAAAAAAGGCACTGGAAAAATTAAAGGATAATGTAGCAACAGTGTTTTTGGAAGACAAAAATAAATTGGATAAAAGTCAGCAAGTTATAGTACATGGAGATTGCTGGTGCAATAATATGCTTTTTAAATATGAGGTTAGTTATTTTTTTAGAACATAAACATTTCTCTATTTCAGAGCCACATTATGTCAAATTTAAGTCGTATTTTAAAGATAAGGATAACTTAAGTTTTATTTAAAAAAAATGTATTGTTGTTAAGCCATACAAAATATTTCCCAAACACGGCAAAAAAGTAGTGATTTTTCGGTTTTTTTCGGTTTAACCAAAAACAACCTATACTTTCTCATTTTAAATGGGACACCCGATATATTTTTACTTATTTAAATAGAAAATTACATTTTCAGTACAATGACACTTGATTTGCTACTTTTCAAAATCTAACCCTCAAATATTTGTAATTTTTAATTTTAAATCTAGAGTACCACAAATGTAATAAAATGGCAAATTCTGAATAAAGTAGTCATGGAAATAGATGCGACAGTCTTTTGTTTTTAATAGTCTTTATAGTTTCGTCTAAAGATTTTAAAATCGTGTTTATAATCTTAAGTTATTTTTTTAATTAGGTAGCGCGTGGCTCACTAAAATGCAAAAAAATTATTTATTTGGGAACAATTTGTAAATTGCATAATCATGAACCATACTTACCTTAATATTAGCTATTATGTTATAACAGCAACAAATGCCCAATTAAATAATGTTTATATCTAGTCTAACAAATTTTACTAAAAAAATGTTTTGGAAAATTTTAAGGTTTTTTGAAAAGTTTAACATCCTGTATCTTGAGACCGAGAAATTTTAAAACCCATGTTTATATAGTATTTTTTATATATAAAACTAGCTCGGGAACACGCCTTTAAATTTTCTTACCGCAATTAGGAAGCACCCTGTTCCCCAATTTATTTTAAGAAAATTTAACAAACAATGGAAGTGGGTCAAGTGAGTAAATTACATTATGAACTATATTGAGAAATTACGGTACTTAAATTACTTTAAAAAATTATATTTCGAACAGACTATGATATTACAAACCGTTACCCTAATTCACAAACTTTATAACTCTAGAATTCATCAATCGAGATTTTTATGCCATTTATTTACCTGACAATGAAGAAACGTTACCCGAAACCCGTATAGTACCTTCAGTCATAATATTATAACTTTTAACTATTAAGTAACTATTAATTAATTTGTTTATATACCGGCTGTCCCTAGCTGGTGGCTCACCCCTATAACTATTTTATTTTTTGAGTTAATAAAATAAAACTTTGTACGTAGATATAACATACAAATGTGCATTGTTTCGCGTATTTAGTTGTTTTCATCACCCGAAAATGACCTTAACTTTCTTAAACAAAATATTATTTGGCTCTTTTCCAGAATAAAAGTAAAAAGTTTATTTAACATTTTATGAAAATTAAAACTTTTATAAATTATGTAGAACTATTCTGCTCTGACACAATATAATAAAAGTTATTATTACTTTAAAAGAAATAAAATAATGAAATATTTAATATTAAGTTACTTACAATACAAAGGTTTCAATCTATAAACAACTTTCTTATTTTAAATAAAACACCCGGTATATTTTTACTTATTTGAATAGAGCATAACATTTCGAGTACAATGACACTACATTTGCTACTTTCTGATAAATATCATCTAAATTTTTAAATTTTAAATTTTTAATCTAGTGTGCCATGAATGCAAAATAAAGCAACAAATTTTAAATAAAGTAGTCACGAAAAATGGATGTGACAATGTTTTGTTTTTTTATAGCCACGACTACAGAGTCGCCTAAAGTTTGCAAAATCGTATTTATGATCCTAAATCAGTTTTTTCAAATGGATCAAGGGTGGCTTACTATAATAACCTAAAAGATTATTTTTTCACCGACAGCTTGATATAACACAATCACTATTTTAGTTTAAAGTATATTAAAAATCCGTATTAACTTGCTATTTATTTTCCCTAACAACATTAACCAGCACATTAACCTGTTTGTTTTGTAACACTCCCAATGGTTAATTAAAGTAGACAAAATAAGCAGTATTTAATGTAATAACATTACCTCTTGCGCCCTAGGTTTTCTATTAATATTATGGGTTAGCTGTTGGTGTTAAAAAAATAGTTATTAAGGATTTTTGTGATATACCGCTAAATAAAATATTGATTATTTGGTATCAAGATGAGCCATCCTCGATAAATTTTAAAAAACTGACTAGACAATAACTACGATTTTGCAAAGTTTAGACACCTCTGTAGATCCTATAAAAGACAAAAATTTCTCACATCCATTTTTCCGTGGCTACTTAATCCAGAATTTGTCGTTTTATCGCATTTATGGCACTCTAGATTTACAATTAAAAATTTAAAAAATGTAGAGGTTAAGTAATAAAAAACCGGATGTCATATTTTTTTGACATACCTACGTATCAAATTTTATTCAAATATTTTAAAAAATAAAAGAGATATAGGGGTGAGCCACCGGTTAGGGACACTCGTAGCTTTATTTTTAGGTTGATATATTGCTTTTAACACTGTATAGAATCAAAGAAGATGCTAGCTTACGCAATGTTTTGTGATAGAATGCAATAGAATAAGAACATTTTTCAGATAAAATTATGTCCAAAATGCTTCGTTTTCACATGTGTTAATGTTTTAGTAAAAAAAAATTGTCATAACTTTCCAACCATTCCAGATATTATTACACAATTTGGTATACTTTTTTATAAAACAGTTTTTACTGTAAAAGCAGGTATGAGGCACCCTAGGCTAGAATTCCCGAAGCGCCTATTTTGCACGAAAAAAAAACAAAAAGGTCATTCCCCCTTTTTGCGCCTATTTCCTATTTTATTTATTTTAAATCACCTTATTCATATAAAAAATTGTTCTACTCCCCACCCGACCTAAACTTTTCTACTCCCCACCCGACCTAAACTTTTTTAAACTCCCTGTCTAGCGCCTATTTTTTTCATGGCGCCCTAGGCTGTAGCCTACTCAGCCTAATGGATAATACGGCACTGTGTAAAAGTTTAAATAAAATACCAGTGCTGTTCGAACAAGATTTGTTGTGAAAATTTTTCAAGAAAAAATAGTACGCCACTGCATTTTTTGAATCAATATTATTTTTAAATAACCATTTCCTTTAAATTGAATTTGGTCTTTTCGTTTAAAAAAAAAAACATTTTGATGCACGGCAAAATCGCTAAAATCTGATATGGTGTTTTCATGTGTACAATTCCGGCATTTTTTTCTTAAAACTTTAACACCCTGTATCTTAAAAACAAAGCATTTTAGGCCATAATCTTATAAAAAAATTTTGATTTTCTTGCATTCTATACAGTGTTAAAAGGAATATATTAACCTAAAAATATTCCTGTATTAACATTCCAAACAATAGACTAAAGGAAACGTTTCTCTTATCTCTTGTAAAATTTTCGATTTTGGCGATAAACGGTTGGTGAATTGGGGTAACAAAATGTGTATATATTTTCGTAACAGTTAAGACATACAGGGTTTTAAGAAAATAATGTAACGGTTCAATATATTTTGTCCTTGGCAATTTAGCGCTATCGTTTTGCAAAAACTCTAGATATACAGGGTGTTTAGTCGTTGTAGGCCAAAGTTATCCTTTTTAAACTGAAACACTGTATATTTAATTTTGCAATTAAAAAAACTATTAAAAAGCCAAAAAATAACTTGGCGTAATGTATCCAATTTTTAATATTGAGAATTTGATGTTAAAATAGCATTTTGTTTTATTAAAACACCCTGTATATTGTAAATTTTTAATGAGCTTTACATACTATATTTAATATGTCAATGTCTTAACACTGGCCTAGTTAGCTTGTTTAGTGGTATTTAAAAGCGGATGTTGTTCATAGAAACAATTTAGATATACATTTTTAAAAGCTGTATCTGGGGGACCAAATATATTTTTTAAATTTTATACTTATTGGAAATAAACGCCATTTTCTACCTTTCTAAAATCCATTTTGTACATGGTGTCTCTAAAGTGTACGATAAATATTTTACCACAAATTTATGACGTTAAAATCTAAGGATCTAATCCAACTTAACTTAGCCCCAAACAGGACGGTTTCTGAGAGTCTTAGAAAATTATTTCGGTTTTAGTTTTTTTATATTTTTTTTTTATTAATAACAGGTGTATTTACAATATTTGCCTAAAACGTCACCTTGAACAAATTAAGAAGAAAATAACTCTAGATATACGTGGTAAAAGTTGATTAAAACATCCGGTTTTAAAATATCTGGATTTCAAACATTTACTTTCCATATAAGTAAGTCTGAGCTGTACAGGATGTTTTAGAGTATAATGGTAATCTTTAAAATTGTGAATTGTGCCATTTTAAAAAGTAATGTTTAGATGAAGCTATATCCCAAATGTATTAGTTTTGAAATAAATGGGTGGTTAAGGATTATATTACTACTCCGTATCTTAAGAAGTAAGACATTTAATACAAATGCTGTTAAAAAATTTTTTAAATTATTTAAGGATTTACACTCCGATAGGTTAGCATTTTGGTCCGAAACACCCTGTATAGATTAGACCTAGCCATGCAAGAAACTGTTTTTTTAAATACATTTATCTTAAAAACATTACACATAGAAATTTCTGTTGTTAATTTGTGCAAGATACCGCTGAGAGTTTTCAATAATATTGATAAAATATTTTAATTTCTTATCCTTCAAAACACTCTTTAGCCGAAATTGTGGCTATACACCTATCATTAACAAAATTATTTATTAAATACCAACACCCTATACGTAAAGTAAAGCTGTGTTCAGCTCCAGATCGTCATTTTCTTAAAGGAGGGCAAAAATTTTTTTCTGCCGCTCCCACTGATTTATTTTAAAAAAGAATATTTGATTTTGGTTGTTTTTTAACTTTTGTGGGAACAAAATTAAAGAGCAAGAAAAAAGGCCCTTACCGTTTAAATCGGGTTCTTATCGCAAACACGTACACGTCGCTTATGCTTTCAATTTGCCGCCCCTTAAAGTTGTCAATCGGGACAGACACCCCGGTTTGCCCCCTAGATCCGGGGCTGATTGTGTTAGATCGTCATATTGTAGTATTAGAAATTTTTGGTAACATCTTTTGCACCTTTTAGAGACACCCTGTAATATCAACAACTTTAAATCGACTGAACTAATTAATACGCATATGGATTAATCAAGCTAAAGCAGCAAGCTACTCCAAAGTAATTAGTAAAATATTAAGTCCAATAATATTTAATAGAACATAAAGTCATTTATGTCAAATAAATAATAAAACGCTTCCTAAAATTATTATACCAAAAATTATGTAAGCCATAAACAACGTATGTATGTTTATAATTATTATTTTGATGACATTCTTAACGAGGCCTTGAAATGATTGCAAGTTTAATAAATAAAATGTATAAAATATTATTTCCAGTACCACAGACAAGGACTAAAAGTTTAAATTGGCCCCTGGAAAAATATTTGAAGTTAAACTTTATATTTTACAAATGAAATATACAGGACGTTTCCTAACTATGGTACGAATTTTAGGGAAGTGATTTCTTATGTATTTTTCTAAAATAAAGATTCCATAAACATATACAGGGTGATTCAAAAATCGATCACGAAACTTAAGGGGGTGATTTTACTTGACAAAATAAGGGTAGAGCTTCATATAATTTTTTTCAACTGTCATTCCGTTTTCGAGTTACAAGCCGTCAAAGTGCAATTTTTATTTTGTTTTTTTCGCCATATTGCATTTATTTTTTAACCAATCCAGTTGATATCAAGCTTTGCAGATTCTAACTTAACATTTATTTACATCATACCTTTTTTATTTTGACAGATATCGCAAAGCTGAATAAAAACTTAAAAAAATAAGCACTCTTTAGTTAAGTCGATAAACCTCACGGTTTGAAGCATCAATAGACATCAAGTCTTCATCACTTTCAATCAAATTACCTACAAACATACAGGTGTTCAATAACAACAAAAAATAAGAAAAAAATCATATAAACATATGTTCTAAACGTCTTAGTTTTTGAACTACGGGGTGTTAAAAATTTTAAAAAAGTGTATTTTTTAAATATCTAACACACCGTTATCAAAAACTAAGACGTTTAGGACATATGTTTACATAAAGTTTATTTTCTTATTTTCTGTTGTAGAATCGCCCCGCAAAGTTTCTCGGCTGGACTTACTGGACACCCTGTATGTATGTAGGTAATTTGATTTTAAAATGATGAAAACTTTGATGTCTATTGGTGCCTAAACGGTGAGGTTTATCGACTTTAATAAATTTAAGTTTTTGATTGTCTATAAAATGGCGCCCTCAGCTATGCGATATCTGTCAAAATAAAAAGTTATTATGTAAATAAATTTTAAGTTTTAGGTAAAGTGCCCTCTGGCGGTATTTAGAAAAAGTACTTTTGTCTTAAAATTTTAGAATCTGCAAAGCTCGATTTGTGTGCCAAATGAACTGAATTGGTTAAGAAATGAATGCAATATGGTCGAAAAACCAAAATAAAAATTGAACCTTGACGGCTTGTAACTTGAAAACGGAATGACATTTTGAAAGAAAAAATTATATGAAGCTCTACCCTTATTTTGTCAAGTAGAATCACTCCTTTAAGTTTCGTGATCGATTTTTGAATCACCCTGTATTTGTATGGGCTTGCTTTATTTTAAAAAAATCAAACATCCTTAAAACCCTTTAACTGATTTGTATGAAATTTGATGCACTTATTAAATGTAATAAGACACTTGTAAAGCTCTCTACCGAAATTAAAACTATTGTGTCCAGTGGCGTATCAGTGGGTACGACAGTAAATATTATTGGCAAAACGTACGCCACTGACTTTTATGAAAAGTTTTTATATTATTTTTCTGATAAGTCAATTAAAAATGTTACTTTTAAGTGTCCTGAATTTTCTTTGTATTTACGTTTGTTTTCAAAAAAAAAAAAAAAATATTTTAATTTCATTTAAAAATACCCATAGAAATCGTGATATAAAAACAGAAATAAAAAATAAACAGTTATTTGCCTAAAAAATAAATAGACGATCATGTATTTTATCAAAAATTAATTAATTAACAATTTAATAACTTTGAAAATATATGTTTAATATTATAAAAAAAAGTTTTGTATTGCACACTTTGCATGGCGGCAGCGGGCAATAGAGATAATAACGGCTGCGCGGAACCCAATTTTAAAATAAAACTAAAATTATAATTAATAGAGCTACAACTTCAGAAGTTTTGAGACATGTTCCACTAAAATGTTCTTCTCATTTAGGATCTTTTCGTAATTTAATCTAGCTTCAACATTGTTTTTAGTTATAGCTACAAAACGGAGATGCTTTTTCACTTCTTTATTGTTTATAACAATTTTTAAGTGAAGAACTATTGAGAATTTTTCATTTTTCAATTTTTTTCTGAATCCAAAATACCAACGACCATATATGTTTACAATTACAAGAACTATTTTTGCAGGAAACTCAATTCTTGACTAGATTAGGTACTTAAATCAGTTATTTTGGTTTTTTTTAGGATAACTCCAAGCCTACCAAAGTATGTTTCATAGATTGGCAACTTTCCAAATTGGGTTCTCCAGTTCTCGACCTGTCATACTTCTTTAGTGTATGCAGTTCTAAAGAGGTCATTTACCAGCTTGACAAATATTTAAATATTTATCATAAAATATTATCACAAAATTTACAAGAATATGGCTGTGACCCAGAAAAAATTTTTAGTTTTGAAACATTAATGGACCACTGGAAAAAATACTCAAAGTTTGGTGTTTTTATGGCAATGATAATACTTAAACTTATGTTGTCAGATCCTGAAGAAGCTGTTGATATGTCTGGTGCCCTAGAAAATGGACAGGAACTAACAGAAGCCTTTGACTTTAATATTTCTAGAAACATAGAATTTAAAACTAGGCTTTGTGATCTAGTTGAATTTATGTCAGATAATAATTATATTTAATTCCTAAACCAACAAGCTTCAGTAATAGCAAAGTATTATTATAAAAGCTAAATTTGCTTTTTTGATATTTTTTTGTTTTGTTGTGTTTTACATTAAACCAGAACGTTTTATTTATATGGAATCACTTGAAAGGTGTAAAGATATTATTGCAAAGGAATATTTACCATTTTTTTAAACAGCAACTAAAATATTAATAATATATAATAAGACATTTAAACTTTAAGTTTATAAAACACTTTTGATCGGTTATTATCACTTACGACAAAAAGAATTACTATATTTAGTTTTTGTATCTTTCATTTACTAAAATTTAAATTAAATGTAAACTTTAAAATGCAAGTATGTGTATCTTATTCTTGCAACAATTACATTTTAAATTGGCAAAAGTTGCCTTTAATGGTAAACAAGAAAAATAACCCACATTCTATTTTATTTTCCGAACGTTTTAGTGCTGTAAAAGCAATGCACCCGATATATTTTATATACAAGGTAATTAAAATTAAGTGTCTGCCTACATCAGCTTTGTAAAATTATTCAAAATACTGTAAAAATACTGTTATTTCGGCTTGTGAAAATCGTTTGGATCGTATCGGATTATATATTTTTGTTTCTTTTGGATTATTTTATTATCTGACGCGCTCGAAAATTTCTGATGGATATATTTTTGTTTTTTACGATCGGCCCTGTATACGAGGCTTATATTCGGTGAATTGGTATATTAATCTGCCGCGCTGTAGGAAATCCCAGAATCCCCTCTTGGGCTCCCCTGCCACTAGACAAAAGCGAAAAAAGTTCCGTTCACATTGTTATAGTTTAAGTAAGTTATTTAATCATTTGTAAGATACTTGTCCATTTTTGAGTATTATTTTTTATTAAACATGTATTAGTAAAAATATAGAACTTTTAATTATTTTTCCCGAAATATAAGAGACACAGGTTCGTATTACGGTTAAATTATAATGTAAATTTTAAATAAAATTGGCTTTTGAAATTTCAATATTAATATATCAGAACCGAATAAAAATGTGAGTTGGTAATAGCTTTGTTCGCGGGTTCGATTCTGAACCGGTTCTGGGACTATTCGCATGCGCAGTGAAAAACAGCGTTCGCGGTTAGTAAAATCCTGAATTTTTAGTAACAGTTCTGTGTTCGCGGGTTACAATGGAATCAGTTCGTTACCTTCGTAACCTTATTAGCAGTCCTGGGATTTTTGTTGGAACTAAAAGTTCAGTTCGGAATTTCCTGCGCATTGTCGACATGGTCAGCTGTTTTCTGTTTTTGTGATACAGAAATAAACCGTTTTATTACAATTTATTTGTTTTTGCCACTTTTTATGCGGGTTAATATACCTGTTGAATATTTTTTTATATTTTTGTGATTCTGAGCGTATATAAACAAAGGATTTTTAATTGTATTTTCGGTATTCGTATGAATGTATGTATGCAATAAAGTAAATAAGATTTAAAAAAATATAGACAATATTACAAGATTTTACCATTTCTTGTTGTTTGAATTTCATCTTTAGTTAAATACACATAGGTACTTATGTTAAAAACGAGAGGAGGCAGGGAATCCCTCGTCTTCCGCCGAGAGACCTCGAGTGGCATTCGACAGTATAACAATTTACCTTTTTGTTTAAATTTATTTTTTTGTATAGTATCCAATTTAACCATGAAAAATCTAACCAAAAGGCTAGATTAGAATACATCCTCAGCTGTATAGAAAATCGTTCGCGGTAAATAAAAATTCCGAACTAATAAATAACTAGACATGCGCTTTAAAACAATTCTAAACCAGTTCGGTTCTGGTTCAGAATCGGTTCATTACTAGACCCGCGAACAAAGCTATTATTAGGGGTTTTCGGTAAGTTCTGCTTGGTTTAATCAAATTTTATTTATTAACCTAAAATGTAGGTTTAATTATTCTAATTCAATTTTAAAAATACAGGTTCGTATTAGGAATAAACTTTAATTTGGGATACATCATTAAATTTGTATTCTAATTAGCATATACATTTTAATATTGAAATATCACGACCATATTTGAAAAAAAAGCATTTGTTATTGATCCAACGAAAAACAAAACGTCTCAGTTTAAATAATCAGACAAGAAAAAGTGTCAATGCAGAAGTGCAATTTATTTTAAAATCCGATTTTAAAAAGAACCATCAAATAAATAGGACCAATTTTAATTTTTTTTTCCGCATATTTTTAGAAATAGTCAGAAATTAAAAACTTTCAAAAAAGCATATTATTAGGCACATAAAAACCTCAACTTTTTCAAGATGCTCATACTGGCCCTTCTTATTTTGGACACGTTGTATTCGTTCAGATGCCGATTTTGTTACTTTTCTATAAATAAAAGATACTTAGCTTCTCAATGACATAAATACCACTGACCTTTGATGACAAAAATAACTTTAACAAATTACAAAAAAAAAATTAAGGAAATGATATTTTGGATATTACACCAATTACTCCGTCGATTGTGGACCGATTTTAATATTTTTTTTTTATTTAAAAGAGGGCACTTTCGCAGTGGTCCCATAAGAAAACCCAGTCAAACTCGCGAAACACAATTGTACTAGACTTATTTTTTACGCAAAGCTGACTCTAGTAGATATATATTAAGCTACCTATGCTGACTGAACAATCAAGGTAGTAATGTCAAAATATGTTTATTTGTCATGTCGTTGTCATTTAGCTAATACCTAGTTCATATTAAAATATTTTTTTAAATGTATAATTGCGTGTATTTTGTTTTTGTGGATCAGGTGTTTCCGTTTATTCAACCTATTAAGGGTAACATTGCCGTTTTATGCGAAATGTTTACGTAAGAGAAAAAGGTACCTACTAGTACCATTTTTTTAGTAAATGGTCACTGATTAAATGTCAATAATGGAAAACTAAGAAAAGTAATGTTAATATTAAAAAAGGTATACCGACTTTAAAAAACAAATAAAACTCACTGGAAATTTAAAAATAATAAATATTCTTTTTTTATATAAAAATGAAGTCAGGTTATAACATTCCGCTAAACTACTAAATGCTAATAACTAAACACACAAATGATTTTTATATTTTATTACCATGTTATTACTCGACTTCATTTCTTTATAAAAAAAATAATTATTGTTAAATTTTTAGTATGTTTTATTTATCTTATAAAAGTCAGTTTACTTGTTTTTTTAAATATATTTAATCATGGCCATTATTTAAATTAGTCTTTTTAGTATAAAACTTCAACTAACGTAATAATCAAATAATAAAAAGAGCAAGCATTATTGTAATAAAAAGCAGTTATATCACATTTTTTTATCTAAATGGTTTTATAAGAGCAGCTAATCTGTTTGTTTTTTTGTTCTGTAATAAAACCTATTATTTACAACTGGTAATATACCTAAATATTTTTTAATTTGTTTTAGTATATCTTTAATGTCAGTGTTGCCTACTTAATGGTGCTTTGTAAACCAGATTTAGCCAACAATAATAACATGACCTTGTTATCTTTAATGAAAATTCCTTTGAGATATAACAGATAACGCTTTTATTTTAGTAGGGTACTATTACAATTTCCATTTTTATTTATATTATGCAAATAAACATCTTTTTGTCCTTAATATTAAGCGATTTTAATGTTACGCAGAATTATTACTAAGTTCATTATATTTACTTTTGTTAGTACATTCTACTCCCTCCGTATAAATGTCAGTAGACTGACTTGTCTATAAATATCTTTTATTAGATTAAAAACACCAAGTCAAGTTCAATAAAACAGGAAAGGCAGCGTTGAGAGTTCAGGGGGATAATCCCCCCCACCCCGGAGCAAAACAAAATCCTTCCCTGAGAAATTTACCGAAATAAATTTGGTGCTCAAATTATAAGTATGAATATAAACTTAGCGTACTCGGTTGTTTTTGCTTTTTGTTTTTTAACTTTTTTTGGTATGGCAATTGGACCCTCGGGGACCTAAGCCACAAACAAAGCAACAACTTTTTGGTGTTTTTCTTTTGGTCAGAACTCTAGAATTGCCCCCGAAAATATTAAACTCCCCCGGAAAAAACATTTCTGAATTCAAGACTGCGAATGGGTACATTCCTTTTCTCCATGCTATTAATACTTGCTGGAATACAGACGGTCATGCAAAACTATCACATTCTTAAGTCAATACACTTTGTCATCACACACAACCACTTTTACGCGCTAGCATTGACTTTTGTACAAACCTGACAGTTTTATATGACCGTCTGTACACCAAAGTCTATATTTACAATTTTGTTTAAATTATATGCTTAATAATTTCTTTGACAAGGGAGCTGTCAAAAGGTTTCAAATTACTCCTGACAAAATGTATAAATATAAAGTTTAATACAAATACTGACAGACAGACTAATATTAAGGATAGGAATAAAACAACCTAAAAATGAAATTTTTGCGTCTTTACTATTATTTTTTAAACGGCGTCCCATTTTAGACAAGCACTTTTGGACTAAAAGATTTTTTGATGAATCTAACGATACTAATTTTTTGCGATCGAATTAAAAATATAGTATATTACATTACAAGTGTGGAAAATGACTAATTTCACACGAGTGGGAATATTGTAGCACGAGGCGTTAGCCGAGTGCGACAAACCCACGAGTGTAAGAAAGTCATTTTCACACGAGTACTGTACACTATTTTTCCTACGACCACAAATTATTCACCAAAAAATAAATAAATTAAAGTTTGTCTGTTCAGAAAAAATAAAAACAATTGAGAACTTTGCAACACTAGGGTGATATTTACTTTGCAACACTAGTGTGATATATACTTTTCCTCACTGCTATATTATACTGTTTTGACAATATTTTTACATCGAAAATCACCTACCTAGAAGCATTATATAACTTTTATCATTTTGGAATTTAAAAAGGCCCTCACTTAATAAAATTGTATGGTTTTGTTAGGTAATAACGCTAATAGTTTAATACGGTTTTCTGCTATTATAAGGGTTTTTTAAAAATTATCGATTCTTACATATTTTAGACACTCTTCTAAATAAAACGTAAGTGGTGCATATCCAAAATATTCCGTTTTTTAAAAAATATCAGTAAATAAACTTACGGGATCGGGGAGTGAAAAGGGGTGCTGGGTGGGGTAAAATTGGTAAAACGAGTTAATGAAACTGAACATCACATGTAAAACTAAGTAAAAATAACAGTTTTTCCTCATATTTTAAAAAAAAATATGTATTATTGTTGTGCTAACAATAAAAGCCATTAATGCACTTTTAAGAACTATATTTCATAAAAGTAAACTATTCAAAAATACACAAAAGTACAATTTAGCCATCTTAACAGAACTGTACCACCACGGCTAATCACCGCGCCAATAGTCGAATGCCTGAGTCACTAGATTTATTAATTTATGACAATCATGCTTAGGAAACCAACTATACATTATAATACAAAATATAATAAATATAAAAATTGTAAATGCACAACACTGTGCCAGTCAGTGAAAGTTGTTTTTTGTGGTTATGTCTATTTTTGTTTATGTTTTTATTTTTTCGTAAATTTTAATAAATATAAAATAAGATGATTTTCGCTAATTTGGGTTCTACCGTTAGGTAAATAAAAGTTTTTTTTACTGTCACTACAATAAATATGTCACTTGCAAAACCAATAGCAGTTTTTAGAATGACATCATAATATGTATCACACCAGTGTTGTAAAGTACTTTGCAACACTAGTGCTGTAAAGTACTTTGCAACACTAGTGTGATATAACGCATTTTCTATGCATGAAATCAGTGTGCTATTTGCTATTTTCACAAGTGGTCGTAGGAAAAGTCATAGCTAAAGGATCTTAGCCACCTAGATGCAATAGTGCTCTCAAAAAAACAAGTAGGCGTAAAAACTTTTAAAGATGTGAAATAACCATTGTCTCAGGAATACAAAAATGTTAAAATATACAGGTTGTTCCATGTACAAATCTTAAATTTAAGTCATTTTCGGTTAAACCGGAAGTGATAAAAAAGTGAAAAATATGCAGAAACTCTCCTTTATTTGATACCATTTACTTTATACCAACTCATTTTGAAAACTCTAATACTTTACAAGTGATCGCTTCTCTAATAGGTTTGTTGAAGCTGGTTTAGTCTTTTGTTTTATGTTTGAATTTGATAAATATACCGATTGTTCAAAAAAAATATATATTTTCTTAAGGCAAGTTGAGACATACGGAGCCTCTAAGGGATGCGGAAAAAAATGCTACCACAGATTTCGCAGGCTAAAATATGGCTATCTAAACCAACTTACATTAATACAAAAGTAAAAGATTTCGGAGATACATGGTGTTTTATTCTGATTTTAGTTTTTAACAAATAAGAAGCTCTACATTAAAACGCAGGTTTTAATATAACATAATTTTAAGAGTACCTCACAATTTTTACTTCGTGTTTTATAATATATAGGTAAAAAGTTTTTTCCTAAAATATATTATATTTTAAAAGTATAAAGATAATAAATGTTCTTTTCAAAATTCGTTAATAGAATATGTGCAGTAAAAATACTAAGGTATTTTAAAAATTGTGTTTATTCAAAAATTGCGTTTTGATTTGGAAATTCTAAAATAATTTTGACAATAATTTGTTAATTGTCACAATATCATAGGGGAAGGTTTAGGTGGTAAAAATTACGAATTTGCTATTAATTTTATTTTAAATTCTAAAGGGCACTACCTGCAGTATCTTGCGAAATTTAAAACAAAATAACTTTTTTATCTATTCTGTGTGTTAATTTTAGATACAAATTCTTATTCTTCAAAATATTTTAAATAAAAATATATGAGCTGTAAAAGTTGATTTAAGCAGCCGTTTTTAAAATATCTGGATTTAAAAGAATCACTTCCCGATTGGCCAGGTCTAAGCTATACAGGGTGTTATAGAATAGTATGCTAATGTTTAAACGTATGAATGCTAAGGGAAGAAAAGGTTTTATAAACCTATGTTCTAAATGGCTGATCATTTGGCACATATAAGAAGTAAAGTTTTAAAAAGGTGTTTTTTTACCACTCTGTATCTCAGAACACATGTGGGACAAAGGTTTATTTAAACTATTTTTCTAAGACTAATACTCTAAAAGATTGGCATCTAATTTTTGAAACACCGGTATAGCATAGACCTAGCCAAACGAAAAGTGTTTTTTTATGTAAAATATGTTGAAAAATTAAATTGTGTATCTAAAAGTATTATAGACAGTAGCTCAAAAAAGTGATTTCGTTTTTAATTTTGCAAGATATCACAGGTTCTGTATAAAACTGATTGCAGATTCGTATTTCTCACCTCCCAAAACCCCCTCTTGCCTAATGTTAAGACTATATACAGGGTGTTCATTTAAAAACTTTCCACTCAAGTTATCTTCGAAACGAGACAGATTTGAGAAAATCGCCAGAAACACGTCAAGATATTTATTGAGGAGGAACGTTTTACAAAAATTGGACGGCGCCCCTTTAACCCCTTAACCACCAGGGCCACCACCCCAAAATTCTTAAATGAGAAGGCGGGTCGAGTGACCATCATTTTAAAGCTCCTGACAAGTACTTTATAACCCTAGAATATGAAGTAAATAACTTCACCTATTACAAAATGGCGGTACTTTAAAAATTACCTAAATACCTGATTTGGATGGCCATATTTCAGAAACTAATAAAGTTAGATGAACCTAATGTGGTGTTTTCTTAAAGCTCTTTTAAAGGTCTTTTTAATGGTGATACTGGTAGTAATATACAGGGTAGAAGAAAAAGTACATATTTTTTATTTAAGAACCCTGTATATTATTTTACCATTAAAAAGATCTTTAAATGAGCTTTAAGAAAATACCACATTAAGTACATCTAAGTTTATTAGTTTCGGAAATATGACTATCCAAATCAGGTATTTAGGTAATTTTTAAAGTACCGCCATTTTGTAATAGATAAAGATATTGACTTCATATTCTAGGGTTATAAAGAACTCATCAGGAGCTTTAAAATGATGTGTCACTCGACCTGCCTTCTCTTTTAAGAATTTTGGGGTAGTGGCCCTGGTGGTTAAGGGGTTAAAGGGCGCCGTCCAATTTTTTGTAAAAACGTTCCCCCTCAATAAACATATTGACGTGTTTCGGCAATTTTCTCAAATCTGTCTCGTTTCGAAGATAACTTGAGTTAAAAGTTTTCAAATGAACACCCTGTATACAGATACTATTGACAACAATATTTATAGAAAACTAAAACCAGAATAAATGTTTTACACACTGTATCTCCGAAGTCATTCATTTTTTGACTAAAGTATGTTGGGCTAGATGTTAAATCGTCATAATTTCGCCTTAAAAATTTCTGGTAGTATTTTTTCCGCACAGATACCCTATAAAATTATTAAAATCAACAAAAAAGTTGTAACATAAATCACATATTATACATGTTCATTTATTATGTAGGCGATGTCCGGAAGTCACGGCCTGCAGGTACCGCCCTCATAATTTCTACGGAGTGTTAAATTCAAAAAAAAGTATAAAAAAATAAATAAAATATACCAATGTTTTTTTTTTAATTATTCAGAAGATTTTTTTTGACATAAAAGAAAAAAATTAAATTTAACCAGTTTCGTCCATAAGCTTTTCAGGGTAAATATTTTGTAAAAATGGTACGCCACTGTATTTCTCTAAAATAAAAATATTTTTTGAATCCCCGTTTAGTTAAAAACGAATTTGATCTCTTGACTTTTTTTGATTGATTTTGCGAAATAAAAATTATTTCTCGGCATAGTTAAATCCCTATTTTATATAAGAATAAATAAGAAAGGTTATTTTTACTGTGGAATTTAATATAAACGATTCGAAATGACCATGCCAAACAATGGTTTTAATTTTTTTAATGCAAAAACCGTTCATCGAACACAAAAAAGTTCCGCCATTTTATAGTAGGTAAAGATATGGTCTTTATATTTAAGGGTTACAAAGTACTCGTCAGGAGCTTTAAAATGATGTACCACTTGACCCCTTTCCCATTTAAACTTTTTGATGTTTGTGTGGGTGGCGGTAGGGAATAACCTTGAATAAGAAAATTTTGACAAAAAATGTCCCCCCTAAAAATAAAAATTGACGTATTTCAGAATTTTTATCAGTGTACAAATAACCAAATTATGGGGGTGGCTCGTATTGGTATTGGTAAGGTCTTAAAAACGTTTGGTTGTTTATTGAAAAAATTCACTTATCCAAAAATAAAGCATACCCTATTATAAACAATATATTTAAGCAATCAAGGCCGCTTTAAATAGAAACCTATGTATATGTTACTGACACTTCACGATATTTAAAGTTTCTTAGGTGGGCGGGCTCAAATTTTAATGAATAAATACCAAACAATTCAAAAGTTAGATGGGGGTCCTGACTTTAGAGAAGCACTGTATATTAAATAATATTTATATTAAAAAAAAAGATTATTAAAATAAAACATATTGGTAAGTTGATCATAACTGTCCCTAATGGGTGATAGTCCGTTGCAGGCATGCACTAATACACAATCAGCCTGCACAACGACATCCCAGGAAAGTTAGGCGACATCGCATTAGCAACTTATTACCTCACTGGCAATGTAATACACAGATCCTTAAAATGTCGCTGGAACTGAGACATATCCGTTGCAGGCACGCACTAATACACAACCAACCAGCACAACGACATCCCAGGGAAGTTAGGCGACATCGCATTGCAACTTACTACCTCACTGGCAATGTAATACACACAGATCTTTAAAAGGTGCTGGAACTGCGACATATCCTAATCAGAACTAACCAGAATTTTAGTGATCGCTTTAAAAAACTTTATAAACTTTGCAAAACGTTGCAGTAGTACATATTTAATATTATTTAGAATTAATTCCTTGAAATATTTTAAAATATATATTTATGTACTGGCTAAACCACCGCCGGCCGCACTGATAAATTATAAGAAAATGACGGCCTTCTCTATTTACGTGTATAAAAGCCGCCGAAAATCTAGTTGCTTGTCCCGGCGGCAATTACTTTTAGGTCATTAGATGTCAAAATGGCACGCAAGGTAAAATTTTGGTGCGCGTGTTAATTTTTTTTTTTCATTGAAAATTATACAGCGGCCAGAAGGGGTAAGGATGGCAGTTTTAAGTAAAAGAGAACACTTTTATACAGGGTGGACAGGATAGTAGATCTATGTCTAAAAGTACATTTTTCAAATTTTTTAAATTTTTGCCATAATTCTTGGTTTCTCTTATGTCATAAACTAGAAGAATTAACTTTCATAAATTCTAAAAGCATTTTTGGAATCTAGAAACCAAAATTTCGAAACGGTTTTTATTTTTTTATATACGTTGATTAGTTTGCTTAATAATGCTCTTTGTATTGTATGGTTGTTCAATACTTATACAATGCATTTCTTTAATGCATCCCTTTTTTTTATTTTTTAAACAGAACAATTTTAAAAACTTATAACTTTAAGATATAAGATAAATGCAAAAATACTATATTTTAGAGTGACATTGAGAGATACATTTTTCAAGATGGCGGCTGGAGGCCATCTTGGGAAAAAACTAAATGAAAGGGGTGGGTCTTGTAACACATCATTTTAAAGCTCCTAACAAGTAGTTTATAACCCTAGAATATAAAGTCAATAGCTTTACCCAATACAAAATGGCGGCATTTTAAAATTACCTAAATATCTGATTTGGATGGCAATATTTTCGAAACTAATAAAGTTAGAAGTACCTTATGTGGTATTTTCCCAAAGCTTTTTCAAAGATCTTTTTAATGGGTATACTGGTGATCATATACAGGGTGGAAAAAAATTATTGTATTTTTTAAATATACGTACCCTATATATTATGTCACCATTAAAAGATATTCAAAGAAGCTTAAGCAAAATACCTTATTTAGTACATCTAACTTTATTAGTTTTGGAAATATGGTCATCCAAATCGAGTGTTTGGGTAATTTTTAAAGTGCCGCCATTTTTATCAGGTAAAGCTATTTACTTTATATTTTAGGTTATAAAGTACTCCTCAGGAAGCTTTAAAATGACGTGTCACAAGACTCAACCTTTTAATTTAATTCTTTTTCCACAGTGGCCTCCAGCCGCCATCTTAAAATTTTTATTTGTCAATGTCACTCTAAAATACAGTATGTATAAATTTATTTCATATCCCAAAGTTTTAACTTTTTAAATTATTTCTGTTCGAAAAATAAAAGGAAGAAGGGCATTAAAGAAATGCACTGTATAAGCATTGAACAATCAAACAATTCAAAAACATTATTACGCAAACTCAGCAACGTAAATAAAAAATAAAAACCGTTCCGGTATTTTGATCTCTAGATTCTAAAAATACTTTTAGAATTCATAACAGTTAATTTCTTAGTTTATGGCATAAGAGAAAACAAGAATGATGGAAAAATATAGAAAATTTTGAAAAATTTACTTTTACACATAGATCTAGTTTTTTGTCCACCCTGTTTTAAAGTTTTTAAAAACAATTAAAAAATATTGCTCTTAGCTTAAAACGTCAAACAGTAGAAGTTTATAGGACTAAAGGTCGGCCTTATACAGGGTGATAACGCTAAAATATCACTTTTTTAATAAAAACGTCATATTTTCAGATTTACGAGGAATATCCAAAATCTGTCAAAACTGTTTGTCACAAATATTTTTCTGATTATTAAATTCTTTTAAAGATTTAAATACCTCTTTTATTTAAAAAGTTGCAGAGCGACAAAATTCTTCAAAAAAGCAGCGTCATATTTACCACTCTGTATTTAAGAGGTAAGTTCAATACCAATGCTTTAGTGTAGGTTATCATAAATACTAATAATTGCGTCCAAATTTGCCAAAACCCGTACTAAAATATATTTTTTAATCCTTGAAAAAATTGAGTTTAAAATTTTACCTTTAATTTAAATTATTTCGAAGATATGAAGTTTTCGGGTTTCATTTTCAAATTAGTCTATGGTGCAAAATCTCAATTTTAATCAGTTATTCTGGATTTACGAGGAATGCTAATTAGAGTTACAATGTGAAGATTTCCGTCAAGCCGAAAATAAATATTATGAAAAAAGTTAATATAATTATTACTTAATACCTAAAGCATCCGTAATGTCTAATAAACAACTGACAGATATCTGAAATATTTAAAATGTTTTTTAAAAAATTTATTCAATAGGTAAGCCCCCTAAGTATATTGTACATACAGGTTCTATTTTGGTGGGTTTACCAAAGTATTTTTGAAAGACATAAAAAAATTAAAAAATAATATACAGTATATATTGTATGTAGGACTATTGAATTCTTGTTTAAAAAAACTACGGTTTATGACCGTTGTAATCTATCTAAGTTTGACGATGTAATTTTGGCCATTTTTACACACACGCTTTTTACCCTCTTTACTTTTGCCATAAAAATTTAAATACACCAGTGAAAAAATTAACATTAATAAGTTAAAATATATATATATATATATATATATATATATATATATATATATATATATATATATATATATATATATATATATAAATATATATATATATATATATATATATATATATATATATATATATATATATATATATATATATATATATATATATATATATATATATCTTTAAAAACAAAGCAGATAACAAAAATCTGAGAAAAATAACACTTTAAAGTGTCACTTCTAACCTATACGCATAATTTGGCAATTATTGCTAAGAGCAAATAATAACTAATAGTGATAAAAAAGGGTAAGTATTTTTACTTGCGGAAATATTTAATTATTATATTAGATAAAATCCATAGGTTTTCAGTACAAAAAAAATACTAGAAATACAAAAAAGATTATAAACTTTTTTGGTTACAGAATAAGCAGCTGAAATTTTTGTTCTTTGTAAAAAATAATATAATTAAGAAACTGTAATTAACTTTGGTATGATTATTAAAACTTTACTAGGTATTAGTTGTGGTTGTTTGTAATCTTATTTTTATGCGATAAGAATTAAAATTATGGCTTATAATTATAATTATAAGTTATTTATGACATAAAAAATAGATTTTCTTCTTTTTTTACCATTTTTTGTTTTTTTTTATTTAAAATAATAAATTGTCTTTTAACTTTAAGTATTTTACATTTTTTAAATTATTTGTAATAGTTCTAAGCAGTTATTTCCTAAGTTTATGCGTATAGGTAAAGAATCAATTGTATAAATAACATTTTTATTTTTTTGTAAATGCGTTCTGAACAAACTTAAAAAAAGGACTTCTGTCTTATACCCTGTAGAATAAAAACAAAAAAACAAATTAAAGTAGCCACCTTTTTCAAAAAAATTGTACAAAACGGTAAGAACCACATATTTTTAGTAATTTATTTTACTATATTTTTTAAGTTACTCAATTACTTTTTACTTTACAAAATTCCATAATTGACTGCATGTCTTAAAATATCACTTGTGTTTTTCTTAAATGCTTCACTTTGCCATACATGAAAAATTCCGTTACTTAGGTCCTCTCTATTATCACTAATCGAAAAAATTTCAATGCTTTCCCTTTGTAATAGTTTAATTTGCCATAACATAAGACCTAATAATATTCCAAATAAGCTATTTGTTTTCCATTCTGATTTTAAAGTATTGAAAGAGAAAACTTTTTCTGGATTACTGCCCAGTTCTTTGGCAAAGGTTGAAAAGCTGTTGTAATACAATTCTAAATATTCATCAAGGTGATCGAAATCTTCTTTTGAGGCTCCAGAGTAAAAGAAATATGACAAGTCATGAATTGGAGTGCTATCTCGGCACAACTGAAAGTCGATCAATTTAATGTCTTCAATTTTTCCATTTTCCTTAAAACAAGAAACAAAAAAATTTTTTTTAATTTCTAGTAATTTATTTCTAAATTTATATTATTAACTTATAATATTGCTATGTTTACAATGTTATTTTATTTTTAAATTGCTTGCTAGAAATAAATAGTGATTTCACTTGGATTCCTCTACTAAACATCGACAAAAATTAGCTTGTATACTAAGCAATAAAAAAATAATAACATAGTTAATATATCATAAATCTAAATGTGTCAATTTAAAAAGTACGAGAAGCAATTTGGTATGTTAATTGATTATAAAAAAAAAATGAAGATATAATACTAACTATTAATAATCATTTAAAAAAATAATAAACTGACCTAAAAGAAAATAGTGGAAGTCACTAAAAAGTTAAAAATAATAAAAGAAAAGAAGTCGGGTAATAGCATATTGCATAAAAGTATAAAATCTTTAGTTTATTTAGGTATTAACATTGGATAATTTAGCACATATGTTATTACCCGACTTAGTAAATATTTACTAAGAAACACTACTAGTACCTCTTAAAGCGGTTAGCTGCAGCTTCTATCGATTTATAAGCTTTTGACAGCAATGAAGGTTTAATTAAGAAATTAAAGAAAAGATTTAAGTAACCAGAACTAACCATGACCCCCACCTATACTCTGTCTTAAGTTCCTTATATTGTCTATCAAGGACTTATAAGTCGATACACAGAGGGCTGCAATAAATCGATACACAGGGGGCTGCAGGTAACCGCTTGTAGATTAGTACATTATATCTATCAAAAGCTTATAAATCGATACACGCAGGACTGCAACATATCGATACACACGGGGCTGCAGCTATCCGCTAGTCTTTTAGTTCGGTGAAAAAGGTTAATTTTACCCCAAGGTTGTCGAATCTAAATGCGTCCTTTATCTTTCCTACGTATGGCAGAGAAAAAAATAAGTCTAGTACCTTTCTCTCTCGCGATCCTGACTTTATAAGAATAAAATAAAAAAATAATTTTGAAAATCGGTTTACAAACACCAGAATATACGCGATTATTCTGGTGTTTGTACTACACTAAAAAAATCATACGCGGCGAATTGATAACCTTCTCGTTTTTGAAGTCGGTTTAAAAAAAAACATACAGGCGAATTGTGAACCTCCTCCTTTTGGTCGATGAAACGATAAAAAGTGTAAATTTTGCCCCAAGGTTGTCGATTCTGAATGCTCCCCGATCTCTTCTTTTTTTTTGCTTTATTATACCTAGTTATATGAGCTTATGCCTACTAGAGTCAGCTTTGCCGCAAAAAACTGGAGTCCGCCTTGCCGAAAAAATAAGTCTAGTGCCTTTTTCTCTCGTAATTCTGACTTTGTTTTTTTATTGGACCACCGCAAAAGTGCACTCTTTTAAATAAGAAAATAATTTTAAAATCGGCGCATAAGCGCCAGAGTAATCGCGTAACATACACACGAACAAAAACATACGCGGCGAATTGAGAACATTCTGGTTTTTGAAGTCGGTTAAAAGTGTTATTTACTACATATGTATATACAGTGCATCTCTTTAATGCCCCCACCCCCTTCTATTTTTCAAATGGATCAATTTAAAAAGTTAATCTTTGGGTTATGAAATTGATGCATAAATACTATATTTTAGAGTTAAATTGACAGATAAAAATTTCAAGATTGTGGATGGGCGCCATCTTAGAAAAAAAACTGAAAGGATACATCGTTTTAAAGCTCCTAACGAGTATTTTGTAAACCTAAAATTTAAAAAAAAAAACCTAAAAACTTGATTTGGATGGCCCTATTTCCAAAATTAATTAAGTTAGGTGTACTTATTGTAAGATTTTCGTAAAGCTTTTTTAAAGATCTTTTAATGGTAATTTAATATACAGGGTGCATCTTAAAAAATATATTTACTTTTTTCGTCCCTGTATATTATCACCAGTATCACCAAAGAGTTTTTAAATGATGTGCCACAAGATCCCCCTTTCTATTTAATTTTTTTTTGCCAAGATGGTGCCTAGCCGCCATCTTAAAATTTTCATCTGCCAATTTTACTCTAACATTTAGTAGGTATTTATGCTTAACTTTTTTAAATAAATCCGTTCAAAAATAAAACAGTGAGGACATTAAAGAAATGAACTGTACAGGGTGTGCCATTTTGTTTGCAAAAGCAGGGTAATTTTAAATATTTTACATTTTCAGGTTCTCCTTGTATCTCAGTTGGGTCAAAACTGATTTCAATATATATTTTTTTGCAGTGGCGTAACCAGATTTTTTACAATATTATTGTTTTTGAAATATTATGCAAGGTTGGTTTTTGTTTTTATTTTTTTAATGAAACACCCTGTATAAATTCTCGAAAAATTAATTTGCCTTTTACAAGCTTTTTAAAATTATACAATAATATATGTTTTATTTCATAAACAACGAGAAAATTTCCAATTTTTATATTACATATACAAAATTTTGCAGTAGGCCATGCAAAACAAATGAGTTGCCATTTTTTTTTGTTATTAACTTAAATACTATAGTGGTGCTTACATCACGATTTTCAAAATTGTATTTTGCTTTTAACCTTAATAATGTTTTTTCGTTTGTTATATAAATCTTGGTAGGTAGCACTTTCATGAGCAACATCTTTAATTAGTAAATGGTTTTTAATAAATAATGTTCTTAATTTATTGGTAACATATTCTACTTTGTTCATTTTTTATTTAAAAACACCTTTTAATCTATTATATTCACAGATATTTTTAAACAATGCAATACATTTTTTGTTTAATGTTTTTCTAAATTAATAACAAACTAAATATGTATATTATGCTAATAACAAATCTAGAAAATTATTTAATAAAAACTAATTACAAATTAACAAAACTAAATGAAATATCAAAATTCAATTTTGAAATAATATGTAAACACCACCATAATAATCAAGTCAATAAACAACAAACTATTAACCTATTTGTTTGCATGGCCTACTGGATTTTGGATGTCCATTATGAGTATTGGGAATTTTGTCGTTGTTTATGAAAATAAACTCACAGTTTTATATGTTTTAAAAGAGCTTGTATAAAGGCAAATTTATTTTTGTTAAATACAGGGTGTTCCATTTTAAAAAACCCATTATTGAACAATATTTTCAAAATAAGAATATTTGGAAAAATTATGACTACGCCCATGCATTCTACGTAAAAAGCTATATTATAAGTATCCGTTTTTAGCTCTTTCATACGTTATCAGCCAACTGAGATATAAAGGGTGCTTAAAAATGCAAAATTTGCAAAATCGTCATGTAGCTCAGAAACTAAGATGGCTATGATGGCTTTGTTTATGGCATATTTTGTTTTACAAAAAGTAGCATAGGTTTGCGAAAGCCGCAAGGTTCTCATTTTAATAATAACTGAGATTCCCCGCTGTTGTAACCAAAATAAGACACTCTGTACATATATTAAACTAAGGCAATATGGGTAAATCTGTAAATGCAGATAGTACTTTAAGTCGGCAACATAAAAAGATTTTTTAAATTAATGACAGTAAAAATATATTAAGCGATAAAAATTATAATTTATCAATTATTTTTTTCTTTTATAACTTGGATAAACCAGGATCATAATTTTCTGTACCAAGATTACACATCTATAGTCCTTAAGTAAAAAGGATTTAGGGATAATAAAATATTTATGTGTTATAAGCAAAACTATTTTTTAAAATCTTATACTGTACACCATGGTTTAATACCTATATACAGTGCTTGTTTAAAGTCTGGACCCAGCTCCTAATTTTTAAACTGTTTAATATGTTTTTAGGAAGATTTAAGGACTTCAGTAAGACAACATATACCAAATTTTAGGCAAGAAATGACAGCGCCATATTAAAAAAAAATAATGGAAGGGGGGGTTGTTGCATATCATTTTAGAAGTCCTGGCTGGTAGGTACTTTATAACCCCTGAATATGCAGTCAATAGCTGTACCTACTACAAAAAGGCAGTATTTTAAAAATTACCCTAATACCTTATTTTGATGGTCATATTTCCAAAACTAATAGTTAGATATACTTATTTTGGTATTTTCTTAAAGCCGTTTTAAAAAATCTATTTATTGGTAATATTAGGGATAAAATTCAAGCGACAAAGAGTATACCGGGTGCCAACGAAATTACTAGCAAGCCTGCCATTTTCGTGAGAAGTGTTACAACATTTTGACATTTTTGTCTAATACACGGTTGAATAGGATGCAGATTTCTGATGTTTTATATTTTATGTGGCACATCCGGTTTAACGAGAAGTGCTCTCTACTTTGCTTTTTTAAATAGAACATCCTATATATTTTTCTAAAAATCAATTAAACAGGCAATTTAAAGAAAAAACATTTTCCACATGGTATACCTCTCTTAATTAGTTTTAAAAAATTGGCGTTAAAAAATGTCATGTTACCCGCCATTTTTATCAATTTGTTAAAAAACAAATTATGGTAGAAAAGTGCTGATGCGATTTTTTACACATAATTTATTAAACCTTATATCTTATTTTCGTAAAAATACAATTTCCGGATTGACTTTCGGTACTAAAGAACTTCAAAATTCAAATGAAAACCACTACCTTAAGCTCTTTGAAACTTAACACTTATTTCTTAATAGTTTTTGTTAATTATATTCTATCTCTAAACCTAATAGTTTTTTAAGATTTAGCGAACAAAATATTATTTTTTAAGGTTTCACTACTAATAACTTAAAAACTATTAGGTTTAGAGGTAGAATATAATTAACAAAAAGATTGAGAAATAAGTTAAAATTAAAGGCTTAAGGTAGTGGTTTTCATATGAATTATTGGAGTTCTTTACTGCCAGTAAATTTCTGTGGCACTTCCGGTAAAACCGGGAATTGTATTTTAACGTTAGAGAATAAAAGTTTTATTAAATATGTGTAAAAAATCGCACTAACCCTGTTCTACCATTATATCGATAAAAATGGCGGTTAGCATGACATTTACGAACGCAATTTTCTTAAAAACTAACTAAGATAGGTATAACATGTGGTACAGGTATTTTCTTAAAATTGGCTGTAGACCTGATTTTTAGAAAAATATATAGGGTGTCTTATTTAAAATACCAAAGTTAAGAGCACTGCCACATAAAACCTGAAACATTAGAAATCTGCAATATATCAAACCATACATTCGAACAAAAGTTCAAAATTGTGTTACACTTCTCAACAAAATAACAGGCTTGCCAGTAATCACCCTGTATATTTCTTTTAATGACGCACCCTGTAAATTATATAACCATTCAAAAAATATTTAAAAGAAAATACAATATTAGGTATATCTACCTTTAATAGTTTTGGGAATAATATAACCATCCAAATCACGTTCTTCAGATAATTTTCAAAGAACCGCGATATTGTAGTAGGTACAGGTATTGACTGTAAGATCTGGGGTTATAATATAGGTACTCGCTAGGAGCTTTAAAATGATGTGTCACAAGACCCTGCTTTCAATATTTTTTTTTAATGGCGCCATACTCTTAGTTTGATATTTATATTTGTCATTTCTAGCCTAAAATTTGGTTTATGTTGTCTTACTAAAGTTCTCAAACTTTCATGAAAAAACACCAAATAATTTAGACAAGCACTGTGTATCTTAACACACTACATAGCATGGGTGGTCAATCGTGAATATTAGTCCAGTCGACCGTGGCTGGTAACAATAAAATTTTGTTTGTACATAAGTGCAATACATTTAATAAACATTTATTTTAGAAAACAATTTTAAACTTTTAAAATTGCTGTAATTTAAAAGAAATTATGTGCTTTGCACTAATGCACAAGCCTAAATGTTAACCATTATCGCAGAAAAAATATATGTTTATACAAAAATCTTATTAATATAAAAAATTGCATATTAATTTATTTTTAATTTTAAATATTTTTCTTTAAAATGGGCAAAAATACGGGAACTTTACTCTTGATTAAAAAAATATATATTTTTGGTCAAACCTCGTAGATAACTGATAAAATTTGCTTGTTGCCTTTTGGGCTTTAGACTATACAGAAATTTTATAGGAAGTTTTTTTTCTTGCCAAATTATTACGCTAACTTAGACAGACACACTAAATATATGGCAGATAATTCGTTTTTTTAACCGACTTCAAAATTAAGAAGGTTCTAAATTCGCCGCGTCTGTTTTTTTTGTGTTTATGTTTTGCGATTACTCTGTCGTTTGTGGGCCGATTTTTAAAATTATTTCTTTATTTGAAAGAATGCACTTTCGCGGTGGTCCCATAAAAAAATAAAGTCAGGATCGCGAGAGCGAAAGGTACTAGACTTATTTTTCGGCAAAGCGGAATCCAGTTTTTGCGGCAAAGCTGACTCTAGATGGCATACGCTCATATAAATAGGTATATGTCAGATAATAAAGCAGAAAAAAAAGAAATCAGGAGAGCATGTAAATTCGGCAACCTTGGGGTAAAATTAACCCTTTCACCGAACTAAAAGACAAGCGGATAGCTGCAGCCCCTTGTGTATCAATTTGTTGCAGCCCCGCGTTTATGAATTTATAAGCTTTTGACATATATAATGAATTTTACCATTCAACAAGCGGTTGGCTGCAGCCCCGTGTGTATCAATTTATAAGCTTTTAATTGACAATATAAAAACCAAAGACAGTGTATGGCAGGGGGTCATGGTTAGTTAAATATTTTTTTAGTTCCCTAATTAAACCTCCATTGCAGTCGAAAGCTTCTACATCGACAGAAGCTGCAGCTAACCGCTAAAAGAGGCACTTGTAGTGTTTTTAGTGAGTATTTACCAATTTAATAGTGATAATAAGAAATTAAAAAAAGAAAAAAATAATCAATAAAAAAATTTAACCGACTTCAAAAAATTAGTAAAAGTTACTTAAAAGGTAAAAATAATAAAAAAATAAAGAAGTCGGGTAATAACATATGTGCTCAACTACTCAATGTTAATAACTAAATAAACAAAGAATTTTATACTTTAATGCCATAAGCTATTACTCGACCCTTTTTTAATTTTTTTTAATAATTTTTACCTTTTTAGTGACTTTTACTAATTTTTTGAAGTCGGTTCAATTTTTTTTTTATAATTATTTTATAAAAAATAAAATTATAATATAAATTTTATGTCAAAATTTAAAGTAAAAGCATTAAAGCAAAAAAAAGTTTTTGTTTTTTTTTTTAAACTTATGCATAAACAATTAAAATATTCGGCGCGAGAAAAAAAATTATAAGCAAAAAAAAGTAATAATAAATTTCGCTTTCTTTTGTCCAGTATTTAAAGTAAAAAAATTATAGTAAACCATTTATAATTTTTTAAGTTTTAATACAGTAAGGTTAAAAAATAACAACAACCTTTTTTTGTCCTATAAAATTGCGAGTAACTTTATATCTATTCACCTAACTTAAAACAAACAATACCCCTACCATTTATTTTAATTCCTTATTTTGTTGTAAAAATTTCTGTTAAAAATAAAGAAAGTATCAAGATATCTAAAATAAACAAAATGTAATTACTTACTGCATATTTAATTAATACATTGTTTGACCAACAGTCTCCATGAGTAAACGCAGAATACTTTCCTTTATATCTCATTGCATGATCATAAATATCTTCAAAATTTTCAGCATATGGCTTTAATTTTTTGGCAATTTCTGTATCAAATTCCTGCATACTTTTGTAAGCCTGAATAAAAGCCCTTTTAGACCCATTTAAAAAAACACGATCATTATCAGCAGCAAAGATATCTTTAATAGTGGTTGTCATTTTTAAGTACTTTTCCAGATTTTGATCTTTAAATGCAAAGCTTAAAGCGTGAAATTTTCCATAAATACCAAATATAGCTTTTAAAAGATCTTTATTTATATGTTTTGATTTGTCATGTAAAACATATTTTTGAACCTTAAGGTTTTCCATAACCACATAACTATCAGTTGGTTCATGATGTCCACAGTAAAACTTGGGAACATTGCTGAAAACTCTTTTTACACCCTTTTCAGTCTGAAATTTATGGAGTTCTGGAAATATTACTGAATAAAAATGGCATTCATTATAAAATGCTGCAGGAGTAACTTCACCAAAAGCCACAGGTGGTACTTTAATATATACTTGAATTGTCAACCCTGTATCTTTATTTCTTACTTTACCGGTATAAAATTCACCCATGAATCCCTCGCCTCGTAAAGCATCTGTATGAGGAACAACCTCATAGTTTTTAATTTGTTCGCTTTCTGCTACTTGCTTTAAAATATTTTCTATTTTTTCTTTCATTATTTTAGCCTAATCACAATTTTCTCACCAAGCTGTTACCACTGAACAAATCTTAACTTCCTAGTTACTTATAAACGGTAAGTGAAAATACGTATTTAAAGGCAATATAGCTTATATTTTTTTATCAAAACTTATGGTACAATAAATACGTAAGATAACAAATGCTGTAATATTACTGACACCCCTTTAATAAAAATAAATAATTTCAATTTAGTTCAGTAATTTTTTAAACGTTTAAAAAAGATAGCTAATTATAAATTAACTGTAGCTACAAAATGGTTAGCAGATGAAGAATTATTTCTAAAAAAATAATATAAATATAGTCTGCCAGTAGATGGCAGACCGTCTGTATTTTACCAAAGCTCATATTTTGCTCAATGACACTCCTATGCACACCTTTATGAAATGGGGCTTCACTAAGAGAAGCGAGGGTAGCTATGAAGTCACTCAGGTAAGTCAGGTACCTAAATTTGACCGTTCGGCAGTATTTTATCAAAGCTCCCATTTGGATACATTAAAAAATACATTTAAAAAAATTAAATAAAATATTGGCAAAAGATTAAGCTGGTTGTAATTTCGTGGCAGACTTCTTGATTTATTTTTTTTTTTTAATTTTTAAGCTGAATTGTCTGCCAATATTATTTTTGGTCGCATTTAATATACTCTTCCATGTTTTTAAACGACAGCTTTGGTAAAATGCTGCCAAACGGTTAAATTTAGGTACCTGTCTTACATGAATGACGTCATAGCTACCCTCGCTCGGCTTAGTGAAGCCCCATTTCATATAAGGTAGGTACAACGGACTCATTGAGCAAAATATGAGCTGTGGCAAAATACAGACATCAGATAGCTCTTAGACTAATAG